>BSSO01005694.1:0-12823 GCA_030267885.1 Mesembryanthemum crystallinum | reverse complement strand
GTTTAATGCCACATACAAAGAGTAGCAAAAAGAGCAAATGACTTAACAAGTTTGGGCTAATACCCCAAACATCATGATGCCAACTTCAAAACTTTTAATTGAGAAAGTGCTCTCAAAACCTATCAAAAAAAAGGAAACCTCATCCCACATAAAAAGAAAAGGGCCCCCCAATGGCAATGGGTGAGAACTGAGAGGGTAAGCTTTCAGCCAATACACATGCGCATATTTTACGCCTTAGAGGATTGGGCTGATGGGTTCAACCAATAAAAAGCCGAAACAAAAATAAAAAATGTCACATATAACAAGTACTTCAGCATACAGTAAAGATTATTAATGATAGCCAAATGGACCATCAATCAATCCAAGTTTATCTTCATCAATAGATTTAAGTTGATGTTTAATTGGTTGAAGTTCTAATGGCAATATATTCACATATATATTGATGGATGGTTATATTATGGTGGTAATATACACACATGAATAATTAGTTTTTAGATTTCAACTCATCGAGACTCCGATTGCAGTAATATGACTGTGTGACCTTTTTGGAGATATGCAAGGAAAAGAATTGTTGGGATTTAAAAGATTCAATCTAATAGAACCAGGTTATTCTTACCTCTTTATTATCTTCATCATGCCCCTATCAATGTAAGATATCATATTAGTGGTTCTTAAGTATTTTAGAAACAGATACAAAACATAAAATGGTGATTAGTAAAGACATGTTGTCGGCAAATGTTCATTTCAATGGTTATAATGATGAATCAAGCTCTTACATCTTACTCATTGTTGGGGTCAAGCAATGTCTGACTGAAGAGACATCTACGGTTTGAAAAAACACCATAATTCGATAAGGCAATAAAGCGCTAAATAACCACTTTGAAATGTTCATTTAAGCACAAAAGAGAAATATTAGTCTACTCAAAGTGCTAAAACCCTTCTAAACCAGTCACAACAGTCAAAAGTTTTCAAGACGAGGCTTGGGTATTAAACTACTCGTATTACACACACCATTAATTCTACCCTAATCTATATTAATACAACTAACAACAAATTCGTACTTATCAATTAAGAATACAAGATATCAGTAGTATAATAAATTAAAAAGTGGCAACATAAATTGTAAGACAATGATATGCGAAAAGAAAGATATGTGTCTATCAATAGATATCGGAAGAAGTTGTGAGATTTTTGTTTAATATGTTGTAGAACTTTATGCAAAATCTATACTACAACATTATCATAAAATGCACAAACCTACACTAAGACCATACTCGACATGAGCTTTTACAATAATATTCAGTATTCTGGCCACGTAAAAACACTAACACACCCCATTATTACTATTCGGTAAAGTAAAATTCAAGGGTAGTTGTTAGCAATCAAGTTAGTGTTCCAAAATTTACCAAAAGTGGTATTTTGAAAGAACATCAACACATGAAACCATAGATATCCATCTAACATACCAAATACTCCACATGAGAAACAATAAGAGAAAATGAGTAACAAAGTTTTGGGCTAACACCACAACCAAACTCATAGTCATATACCTCAATTGACAAAGTTCCCCCCCTACCCCCCCAACACTATGAAAAGAAAAGGAATCTTGATTGTGGGCAACCAAGGTAAAAATCTACATCACCCAATACATAAGAATGGGCTGGTTGGTCCAACCAATAAAAAAAAATCCAAAAAAAAAAAAGAATACTATATGACCCCCTATCTAAATCTATATAGTAAAGATAATTAATAATAGTAGCCAATTGGACCATAAACCCACTATGGTCCATGTTACTATATCGCATCTTTCATACTAATATCTCAGATGCCCAAAAACAGTAGTGAGTAGTAGTTTTAATTGTTTCTCTCTCATAATGTTATGTGACCAAAACTTACAACCTTATCAAGTTGACGGTCTCGATCCCAACTACNCACATTTGCCTAAAATAAGGTCCAATCCACAACCCAAGCCCATTACCCCCTTCTCTCTCCCTCTCTCTCTCTCTACCGCACTTTCTTTCTCCTCTCTCTCCCCCCCCTCTCTCTCTCCTTTCTTCGTCGAAACCCTAGATCTCCCTCGCCGGAACTCGCTGCCGGAGGTTTCGACGTCCTCTGAACTGCCTCCTTCGATCTGTTCCCTTGATTTGGGTGTCCGTCGGAGATCTCTGATTGTAAGTTTTTCGCTCGAGCCCTAGCGTTTCGATTGTTTTCTCTCTCTTTTTTCAGATGCGCGTTGACAATTTTGGTCGTTGAGTTTTTTTTTTTTTTTTGGTTTAGATTTGGTTGAATTTTGTGTCAATTTGAGTTTAGTTTTCGATTTTTAGAGGTTTTGACTTTGTGTTTTGGTTTTCGATTTGTGCGTCTTTGTTGTGAGTTTTGCGACTGTTGATTTGAGTTTCGTTTAGGAAGGATTAGTGTATTCGAATTGAAATGCGATTTAATATCTGAAGAGTGAACTCGTTGGTTTGGTTTTGCCTCGTAAAGTTCCTCTTTCCGTTTGAATTTTGGCTCTAGTTTCCATTCTTTTTGATTATTTTGAATTTTGGTGGGTTTCGTTTTAAGTTCTGTTCGTTCGAAAGTCGAGTTTGATCTGGGCTTGTTTATGTGTTGTTAGTGATATTCTGTTTCTTCGACCAATTTTTTCGCTTCTGGAGAGATAGAGCCCAGTTTGAATTGGTTGAAGTCTTGAAGAGAGAGATGGTAAGTAGTTCAATTCATGAACCCTAAAAAAAGGGGGTTCGATCTTTGTGTTTTTGGTGATGGTTCAAATTCAACAACAGCAGCCCACATAGGCCCTGGGTTGGTAAAATGACAAGTTTACCCTTACTTGGTTGGTTTTATGACGGGCTGTCAACATTGGGCCTTTTCTTATTTTTGGCACTAAGGTTTTGCTCTTATGGCCTGTGTGTACTTTGTAGACCCTTTAAGACTTCCTATACGCCTATATATTACCCCTTTTAGATACTCCACAAAACAACAGAGAGATGAAACTTTCATATCTTCTGTTTAATTGGATCGTGAACACTTCAACTGTTGACGAATAATTCTTCTTTGAATGAGCCCAGTTACTTAGAAGTCCCTCACGTTTTGTTTTGATCTTGGTAATGGGTCGTCTCTCACTCTCTATCTCTCTCTCTCTTCTGCGGGTTTTTGTTTTCTCCTTGCTCTGGCAATTAGAGTTCAGGGTCATTATATCGCGATGGATTTGGGAAAAGATGTTTACTTTTTAACAATTATTATGTGGACCTTGTTCAAAAGAAAACTTAACAAGTATGTGACACTTGATGTTAATTTCTGGGCTGCATAATTATGATCTATTTGTGTATTACTATTCTGATTATAGGAAGTTGTTTGTTGGTTGGTTTATTTTGTGGGCATGGTTTTTGTTTTTTTTGGATAAAAAGAAAGTATTACTCTTTTGACATGACAATAACTGGTGACTGTTGTGTGGAATGATTCTTTCAGATCATTAAACGAGACTGGATGGGTTTATTTTTATTTTTCTTTATTTTTATTCTTTGTGTGTGTTGGTGTAAGCATGGAAACTTACTGTAGTGCCAACATTAGAAGTAATAGTGTCTGGTACAAGGAATTTGTGAATCAGATAGCAGTGCCTGATCAATTAGCTTTTTGCATTTTGAAATTCTTGGCAAAATCAATAGAGTTGTGCACTATGGTGGATGCCTGCATATTTGGATATTGTGGGAAGTTTTTTTAGTGTAGTCTGTAGTAATTTGAGCTTTCATCTGGGTGCAAGTTACAAAAAACTTGGAATTGTTGATTTGTTCTCATGAAATGATTCGGTTTACCTTAATAAGGAATAGTTGTTTATGTGAACTCTTTGTAAGCTAATCAACTTTCAATATTTGAGTGAGTTGTTTCTTTCTGTATATTAACCGTATATTAACATCTGGTATAAGAATGAAAGAGGTTGATTATTTTGTTAGTATTTCTTTCTTATATTCTGTTTCTTGTTATCAGAAAGTCCTAGTCCTTTCTAATAAGCTTACCCTTCTTGGTGCATATTGCAGAACTTGGCATCAGTATGACGACCAATGATGAGAACAATGAATTGGTAGATTCAGAGCAGGTTGATGCACAGCCAATGGACTCAGAGCAAGATAATCCACAACAAAACCATTCTGAGATGGTGAAACCAGAACAAGCAGACACAGAGCCAATGGATGCCGAAGTTGCTAATTCACAGCCTGTGGGTGAGCAGGTGGATACTCAGGCTGTAGGTGAGGCGGCTGAATCGGAACCCATCACTGAGCCACTTGGCTCGCAGGCCATCAGTGAGCCAGTTGACTCGGAACCTATCAGTGAGCCGCTTGGCTCGCAGGCTGTCAGTGAGCCAGTTGACTCACAACCTATCAGTGAGCCGCTTGACACACAGGCTATCAGTGAGCCGCTTGACACACAGGCTATCAGTGAGCCAGCTGACTCACAACCTATGAGTGCTGAGCTTGCCCATCCTCAACCGTTAAGTGAGGAGGACCTATATCACCCGGTCAGTTCAGAACACATGCATTCACAGCCAGTGACTGTGGAGCTGGTTCATTCTCATCCGGTTCATTCAGAGCTGGTTCATTCCCAACCTATCGATGCAGAACTCATGTATTCGCAGCCTGTTAATTCAGACCTTGTGCATACACACCCCATGAATGCAGAGCTTGTGCATTCACATCCAGTCACTTCAGAGCTTGTGCATATGCCACGTGGCAATCTGGAGCCAGTTGACTTGCACCCAGTTGGAGCTGAACTTGTCCATTCACATCCTCAAGGTGCTGAACTTGCCAATTCCCATGCTGTTGGTATGGAGCTGGTTACTACACAACCTCTCATCACAGAGCAACCCACTCCAGAGACCCAGCCTAATAAACGTAGAAAGAAGAAGTCGATAGTCTGGGAGCATTTTACTATTGAAACTGTTGGTGCTGGCTGCAGGAGAGCCTGTTGCAAGGTATGTAAACAGTCATTTGCATACAGTACTGGCTCCAAGGTTGCTGGGACAAGCCACCTGAAACGACACATTGCCAAAGGGACGTGTCCTGTCATCCTGCGTCAACAAGAAAGGAATCAGTTATCCCCCTACATGCCGAAGACTGGTGGAACTGATGTCGCCACTGACCCACCAAAGAGGCGGTATAGGAGCTCCAGTTCGCCTTACCTCATATTTGATCAGGATCGCTGCCGACATGAGATTGCACGGATGATCATCATGCATGATTACCCACTTCACATGGTTGAACATCCTGGGTTCGTTTCCTTTGTCCAGAATCTACAGCCCCGTTTTGATATGGTGAGCTTCAACATTGTACAGGGCGATTGTGTAGCAACTTTCTTAAGGGAAAAACAAAATCTTCAAAGGTTCATTGAAGGGATTCCGGGGCGAGTCTGCCTTACTTTGGATATGTGGACTTCAAGTCAGTCAACTGGTTATGTGTTTGTAACTGGGCAATTCATCGATAATGACTGGAAGTTGCACAAAAGACTTCTGAATGTTGTGATGGAACCGTTTCCAGAGTCAGATGCAGCACTCAGCCATGCTGTTGGAACTTGTCTGTCAGACTGGGCCTTAGATCGCAAGTTGGCCTCAATTACTTCCAATCATGCCCTGAGCGACACCGCACTTGAAAGTCTTCGGGCCTTGCTTGCTGTGCGTAACCCAATGCTTCTCAATGGTCAGTTATTGATTAAAAATTGCCTTGCTCGTACTCTGAGCAGCATGGCCCAAGATGTATTAGCCGCTGCCCACGAAACTATCAAGAAGATCAGGGCCAGTGTGAAGTATGTGAAGACATCAGAATCACACGAGGAGAAATTCCTTGAGCTGAAGGAACAACTTCAGGTGCCCACTGAGAAGTCTCTTTCTCTTGACAACACAACTAAATGGAACACAACATATGAGATGCTTCTTGCTGCTTCTGAATTGAAGGAAGTCTTTTCATGCTTAGACACATCCGACCCAGAATACAAGGACGCCCCGTCTATGGAAGATTGGAAGCAAGTTGAGAATATCTGCAACTACCTCAAACTTCTGTACGACACTGCCAACATGCTCACATCAAAAGGCGCTCAATCTTCAAACGTATTTTTCCATGAGGTTTGGAAGATACAGCTGGAGCTGGCTCGTGCTGCAGCAAGTGACGACCTCTTTGTCAGTGGCCTTGCTCGACCCATGCAAGACAAGTTCCACAAATACTGGAAGAACTCGTGCCTGATCTTGGCAATTGCTGTCGCCATGGATCCCCGGTTTAAGATGAAACTTGTCGAGTTCAGCTTCACTAAAATCTTTGGAGAAGAAGCCCCCGTCTTCATCAGAGTTGTCGACGAGGGAATCCATGAGCTTTTCCATGAGTATGTGACCCTTCCTTTGCCATTAACACCAGCTTATGCAGAAGATGGGAATGTCAAAACAGAGGATCAGAACGGAAATCTTCTAACAAGCAACGGGCTCTCAGACTTTGATATGTACATTATGGAGACGACAAGCCAAACAATGAAATCCGAGTTGGATCAGTACTTGGAGGAGTCTCTCTTGCCTCGGGTTCAAGATTTCGATGTTTTAGGTTGGTGGAAGCTGAACAAGCTCAAGTACCCGACCCTTTCAAAAATGGCTCGCGATATCTTAACCATTCCTCTATCAACGGTTCCTCCCGAATCAGTTTTCGACACCGTGAACAAGGAGATGGACCAATACCGGTGCTCGTTGCGACCTGAGACTGTTGAAGCCCTGATTTGCGCCAAGGATTGGTTGCAGCAGCAAGAATCACCTAAAGGCTCAAAAGAAATAGTGAAGATGGAGCTCTGATTTTTCTACAAGTCTTGTATCCATGTCTATGAGTAGGTAGAGTTGGCGTTTTATTCATCGGTACTGTCTGTTAGTCATCTTTGATTTTTTAGCATAGATTGTGAAAATGAGTCCTGACTCTTAGTCTTAGGGTAGCCTACATTGCAAGCCTTTAAATCTTTGCGTGATCTAGAGATGTTTTTGTCATAAGAGATCGGATTTTAGTTGTATTGATTTGTGTGCATTTGTCATTGTATCTTCATTGCAGAGACCTTCTTAAAACTATGAATATCCGATCCCAAACCCGGCTCTCTGTCATTGTGTTTATTGTTTTAATTGATCTTGTATTACTGTTTTTTCCAAGAGGGTGTTCATGGGCACAAAATATCATATTAGCCCGTCTGATATACTGGTGACCCAAAAATTGGTAATTTTAGTATTAATTTTTTCTCACCCAATATCACACCAGTAAGTATTGTTTTTTTTTTTTTTTTTTTTCCTTACACAATGCCACTTTTTGTTTGTCCAATACTCGCTTGATATATCGGAGGACTAATAGAAGACGGACTAGTCCATTGGTTCAAAATTAAAAATGATTAGATCTATTTGAACCATGAATAGTATTTGAGACCCTTTTGAAATATGCAACTCTTGGTTATGTTACCATTCATTGTCAGAAGACGAGACAAAAGCTAATATTAGATCCCAAAGCCCAAAATTGAGGATTGTTCAAAATATTTCTACGATAATCAACTTTTGACAACTCAGATTTATCATCATGGGCTATACTTACATGCAAGAACATCCAATTTGGGAACCCACTTCTACGGAAAACGGCGTTCGTGTATTGCACATTCTTGGCACGATACAATCCGATAATGGTCACAAAAGGCAAAATTAGAACATGTTATCATTGACGAGGTACATTGGGAAGCATCTCGATTCGCAAAATTGAACAAGATCTTTCTTAAAACTACACCAGGAGTTTCCTTCGAGAGAAAATATTCCCAATTTATCGCTCATTTTTATTAATTTGTTTCAAAAACTAACACGGTTTTACAGCACATTATTAACACTACTCCATTGCAAAAGTAGAATGTTACATGTTTACATCTTTGTATCCAAACACAAGAATTGATCCCCACTATTATTTGCACATCCAAGTACTCACCATATTGGATTTTGGATGAGCAAAGGGACAAAAAATACTATCAACAAGGTGACTAAATTCCAACACTAGATTCACAACTCAACCTCAATAATGTGAACTTTTCTACTCTCATCCGGCATCTGATCCAGCTTCAAAGTCACCAAACCCGACCCGGAATCATACGTAAACTCAACCTCCTCTGACCCGACCCGACACCTCCTAGGCCTACCCGACGAATAGGCTCCAAATACACCACAACCCTTCACCTCCATATGGACTTTCCCCACCTCCACTCCCTCGCCATGGGCTGACCCGTTCTCTTCTTGGACCCCCGTCCTGACTTCGTAGGTGAGCCCATCAATAGCCCCTCCAGCATTGAACATGTTGATGAGGCCCAACGGGGCGAAGCTAAAGCCCGGGCTCAAGGCCTTGATGGGGGTGATAGTGAAGATGTCATGTTCCAAGACCTTGAGTGACACTGGAAAGGCTGCATTGTATGGGAGGGTCATGAGTTCACCGGTTCCGTGGCGGTAGACGGCACAGTCCCCTCTCCAGTCGGCAGGGTCCACCGCTGCCTCGGTGATGAGGTCAATGTCCCGACCCCGGATCACGCCTGTTATGGCGTCGGATCGGGTCTCGTGGAAGGTGTTTTTCCGCTCGGTTGTGCTCCATGCAGCTCCTTGGCAGTTGTACACTCCTAGCACCCCAGTGTACTTGTTCATGTTCCATATCTTCAACAAGCTAATACCATCACGGGCTGGATCATTGAATAAACAATCACGGGTCGGCCTACCAGGTAAACGGGGTCGGAGCACCGATCCATCAGGCAAAACTAGCTTCCTAAGAAGATCAAAGTTGTGCTTACCAGGTGCATCACTGTAACACAGAAACAAACACAAACACGGTTTAAAATTCATCACAAGTGCTCATAATAATGAGAGTATATACCTTAACATTTACTTGCAATTTTGATTAAGTGTGACACATTGATAAGGAAAGATTGTACATATTTAACATACCTGACATAGATAGGGCCACCGCTAATAGCCCTGGCAGAGCCATGGTATTCACCAGCAGGGTGGTCTGAATGGAACATATCCCAATCAGGCTGCATAAACTCCCCTAAGAACACACTATTGTACGCCACGGATGCAATGTGGATCGTGTGTGATACTGGATCACGCGGGTAGAAGTCATCGGATGCTCTCACTATAGCCGTTTGTTTAGAGCTGCACCAAACATAACAGTCACAGCATTAGTATAATCTCGATATATCATAGTAAATGTTAGGAAGTTTTCTAGCTTAAAACTTGCCCCTTTGTTTTGTTATGTAATCTTAATGAGAATACCAATAGCTATTTGTGGCTACTGATACAAACACCGTAATCCAGTGTAAAACTTTAGAATATGCATTATTGGTGAATTAACACCAAAAAAAACAAGCGAATTTGATAAAACAAAGGAGAGGAAAAAACCATACCAGTACAATGCATCGGTGTTATGGCTCATACACGCGATGCAACCATTATCAGGGAAGTTCCGAGTCACAGAAGCATCAAGCGCTTGGTGAAACTGCTTAGTGAGCTCAACCCTGCCACCAAGACCGGCCCCTAGAGTCTCCAAAACACATTGCACATCCACTTTAACCCCATCAATTCCATTAGAAGCCAGGTAACTATGCAAGTCATTGTAAAACTTGTACACACTCCTGGGGTTCACTAGCCCTAATCCTTGCACCTTTAAAGGGTCACTCTTCCACACTGGCTCATTCCCCATCACTCCCTTGGACAACTCCGGGTACTTCATTAGCGACCCATACTCCTCCATCTCCTTCACCCCTGGTCTAACCCCGCCCCAATATCCTGTAATCGCATGCCACACATACACATATTTCAACCCGTATTTTTCCTTAGCTATATTGACTATATTCCTAATCCCTACACTTGGATCATCCTTCTTTTGGAACTTCTCGTTTTCCTTGATCCCCGTCAACCTAGGGAGGGGCTTATCCATGTTTTCTTCCCCCTTTTGTGGGTTTGAATCCACCCCTACGGATTGCCAACCATCGTCTATGATCACGAATTTTGGAGGGGTCCCACCACTTGAGAGGCTAGCCAAACCGGCCTCAACCCCTTCTTGGGTAACTTCTTGGTAGAAAGCATCCCATGTACACCACCCAAAGTAATCAACAATCCCTGGCAGTTTCTTCTCATGTCGCGGCCTAAATGTCTTGAGATGATTTCTAACGACCCTGATTGCTTCGGAGATGGTGGTGTAGGGATTATTCCCTGCACTTATAAACAAGGAATGAGTAAAAGATGATGCTTTGATCTCATCATCTCCACTCTCTAAGCACAACTCTAGCTCATCCTGTGTGTTCCCTTGTAGGCATGCCCGGAATGAGCCCTCAATCAGAGGAAGGAAAACCACATACATGATCTGATTGGATTCATCACCATCGTTCGATTCAATGTGGGACCCATCCTTGGTCTCAACCAATAAGAATTGGGTTTCTAAGGGGATGTCCCCACCTTTGTCCCCCATTTTTTGGGCCATCCACCATAGCTTGAACCGGAAGCATGCCATGAACCGGACATCTCTTAGTGTGCCTAATGAGACCACATGGCGGCTGCTCTCTTGGTCGAACTCGGCCCCAATGAATACCCCTTCAACCGGACCGGTTGATGAACCGAAAGTTTCTATCACATTGTCGGGTACTCCGGTCAGGATGGTCCGGTCCTTTACGGTTAGTTTCCGGTCTGCAATCCGGACTGCAGGTGCAATGGTCATCTTTTCTTCTTTCTCCTCGCTCTTCTGCAAAATTAAATATTTTGAAACATTACATATGCAATATTAGATCAATATATGATTACTCCTCAAGTCCTCATCCTTAATCTTTTTCATCTTAAGAACGAACTACAACAGTTCGGTTTACTATATCTCACTCTTCAAATCATATATCGTGTTAGTAGATGATAATATTATACGACAAACTGATCAAATCATGTTCAGTATAAGTTACATATGTTTAACAATTTAGTGTCTGATGAGATTAACAATTTACTCTAGTATATAACTTCTTGGTTATGATCTTTTTTGAGCTAGATTGTGAGAACATATTTTGCAATTTGCACTCAAGAACTTCCATGTAAGCTGGCACCCAGAGATTTTAATTTAGGCTCTAATCAATGATTGAATTTCAAAGACTGAAAAAGTACAATCAATTCAATTTGATTAGCTACTGCCTACTAAAGAGTATATGAAATTCTAGATTAGAAACCAAACAATCCTACTAAAAACTTGTCATCAACTCATCAAGCATCCAAGCAATGCAAATTTTGATTTTAGCTTTTTTTTTTTTTTTTGTTGTTTTACTTTTCTTAAGATAGTAAGCTCAGAATATTAATTGATCAGACCCACCAAGACACTATTTTCCCCACAAAAGTGGAAAGTAGCCAAACCCAAAAGGGTCAATTTTTCAGATATGAATCAAAACAAAGTTCCAAATTTCCAACGACATAAGTACAAATCTACCCAGAAAAACATTGACTTTCTATATCAGTTAATATTATCATCAATCAATCATCACCCACATTATAACCTTAAAAAATCCATAATGGGTAAAATTAAAATCACATACCTTGAAAGCTCTGACTGAGAAAGAACGATGATTGAGCAACTTCCTGCAAGATCGAAAATATGAAGGAACCAACCAAAGCAATGTTAAAAACAGAGCTCTCAACTCAATCACAAATCTTCAAATCAAAAAGAGGAGAGAGAAAGTGGGTAAATTACCAGAATCAACACCAAACTTAGGAGAGAGATTGCAACAGATTGTGGGTAACTTGGGTGATTTGAGATTTTGAGAAAAAGGGTATTTGATACTAGATTGGATCGAAGTTGAGCGATGATTGCTGTTGATAATGTTGAATCGAGAGATTAGAGGGAGAGGGGATGAATTTATACTCAAAATTTTTGACACCATATTGAATAAATTAAAATTTAAAATGATTTAATTTGAAAATTTTGGATTTTACAGAGAGAGATGAGATGGATTTTGTGTTTTGAGTGTCTTATGTCTCTGTGCTCTGTTTTTCTTTTAGGAAGGAAAAAGAGGCAGTGTTTTGTTATTGGCTTGTTTGGATGATGATCGGACGGTGGAAAACGATGAAAGATGAAGGGAATTGACGGTTGGAGATTGAGACACGTTGGATCCACATAGGATACACGTTCTAGCCTGATCCAGAATATCCTCCCTTTTGGGAATTTTATTAGGTTTAGGTTGACCGTTGACTAGGACTACGTTAATGGGGGATTCATCTCCAATCCAATGTGATCTACACTATTTGGGTAAACTTTTGCCCTACTATGAAACGTGTCATCCAAGTTTTACCATTTATTTATGAGCTAGAAAAATAAAAGAAAATTATTATAAATATATCGACCTGCTGTGAGGATTAAAACTTAATATTCACTTTATCCACAAAAACTTGTATGAGGCGGCCTCATACATAAGGCCTGGTACAAGGGGTACCTGAAAAGTGGTGATCAGTATAATTATATCTGCTCAATCCCATAGGTTACTCATTGTGTTAAGAACCCATTCTCTTCCCCTTGTTTGGCTTAATAGTTCTACTTACTCTATCCTTTTACAGAATAGTAATACATGTCATCGGGATCGAATATTGGACATGCGTATTGAAGGTTATCCAACCGCACCCAGTTGGAAGCTTATGTTGATAAAGTTTTAAGATAGGATAAATTCATTCTACAACGACTTACTAAAGTTAGTAATAATTTTATCCTTATAACAACTAATTAATCATAAGAGAATTTCCAAAAGAATTAAGGACTTTTTCTATTCTTGTCAACTACAATGC
>BSSO01005693.1:0-12823 GCA_030267885.1 Mesembryanthemum crystallinum | reverse complement strand
TTTCATTAGTTTAATGTTTATCAACCAAGGACAAAATAGTCCAAATACACCCTCCTTAATTCTTGTGTGAATAGTGCAATGTTAAGGAAAGTGAGGGACGGAGGGAGTATCAACTATTTTGACCTACTAAAATTGCACTAACCTAATAGCAGGATGTGTAAGAAATTCAATTATTTGATCATTGGTCCCTCCTTTCACAAAATAAGTGGAGTTCACTCCAGATCTCCCAAAAAGTTGTTTAACATCATATGTGTGAGCAAAAACAAAAACTTTGTAGCTTATGAGTGAGCTTTTAAGCTAAATATCATAAAGTTCAGGTTTGACAATTATAGTGAATTCAAACTTCATGCTGGAGTTTGTTTAGTTTATAAAAAATGACCTACCTAAATTGAGCTACTGATTGAGTAGAGCACAATTAAATAAATAAATAAAAATGAGCTGAACACGAACATAGGGTTGTCAAATAGGTTGTGTCGAGTAGTGTTTATATCAAAATTAAAAGTGTCAAAAATCTCTTGACCCAATAACCTAACCTGTTTATAATCGAATTGGAAACCTTCCACATTGACCTGACTTGTTTAATATACGTATTACTTGCTAATGACCTGTTAGTCCGTTTATCTTTTATTTTCTTGAATTTGTTAGAAATTAAGAAAACATACAACTTTTTACCAACAAAATTAAGACTAGAGTGGTAGAAATCAAATCAACTAAGGGTGTGTTCAGTTCAGTTGAAACTACCTAAACTAAAGGGTATGTTTGGCACCAAAATCTTTCAAAAGCTAGCTTTTGAGCAAAACTTACAGCTAGAAGCTTGCATCTTGTTCATTTTTATCTCAGCTACCAGACAAGATTTTAGCAACAGGTACAGCTGATTTTTGAAAGCTACTATCTTGACAGCTAGATTTTGAGTAAAAGCTACAGTTTGAAGCTGCAACTTGTTCTTTTTTCTCCTTTGATATCAAATAATTTAAAGCAATAGTTACAGCTACAGCTAATTTTGCCAAACATACCCAATATGAACTAACAACTGGAATTGAAACCGAAATGAACTAAATGGTGACCTAAACTTAATTGAATTGAATGAATAGCTATATGCGTGTGAGGGGAAAAAAAGATGAATGGATTGAAAAGAACGACATGATCTGAACTGGATAGAACGACTTAAAATAGGATTCGGTACGGTGAAATAAACACACCTCGAAAAATTTGATGAAGATGAAAAAAAAAAAAAAGAGGCCCAAATGTACCCAATCAGGCAATCACTATAAATGACCAAACGGCTAAATCCTAGGACTAGATTGACAGCCACAACTTCCGCCGTCAGATTTGTCTAGTTGAACATACAATCAACGGCCACGATTTACGATCTTAGCATAGAGATTCTCACAGACGCTCCCCTCATGTCAACTAAAAAATGGAAATTTGAAATAGCCCATCCAACGGCATTCTTCCACGTGTCCTCCCCCAAATTCGACCGTTGCAAGAATCCCCTCTTTCTTTTGTAGTCTTTTCTCAACAATCTTTACTTCATCAATTTTCCCCTCTCTCTCTCTCCACCTCTCAAAAACACCTTCGATCATCTTCTCTCTCTTTCTCTCTCCTCCCTGTCTCTGTCTGTGCTTCTTTCTCTCTCTACAATGGCGATTGCTGCGGAGAATCAGACAGAGCAGAAGGTAAGAAAAATTGTGAAATTTGAATGCAATCAAAAAATTGGGAAACTTAGGGTTAGGGATAGGGATACATTTTGTTCTTGGGTTACGGAAATGTGGGTTTTTATGTCGTGTGGATTTGGGGATTAGGGTTTCTGGTGGATTGACCGTTACGAGTTTATGGTGATTTGTTCTGTTTCTGGTGTTTCTTTGACAATTTTGAATATTTCGAGGGTTTGTGTTTTAGGGTTTTTAAATTTTCGTTGTTATATGTCTTTGTGATTAGTTTGCATCTCTAGAAGCAAGATTTTAGGCTAATCAAATACCTTGATGCAAATGGTGAAGAAACGAGTTTCAGCCTTAGAGGTTCTTTAATAACTTACCTAGGACTAAAGAATGTTGGGTAATTGCTTGGCAAATGGCTTTTCGAAATGAAACAAATTTCTCAATCAAAATGGCATGCTGCTATGCAATTAGTTGATCAAGGGTAAATGAGGAGTTTTGGACTAATCAGATTATGTCAAGCCATTTTGGAGTGAGGTTTTGCTAATTATTTAACAACAACAACAAAAAAGAGGGATTTGCTGTTTCCAGTTTGATTGCTTATGATGGTTTGCAGTAGAGCTTGTGATTGATATTCTCTGCCTGATTAGTTGTTTGTTTACCCTTACACACTAAGATGAGGATGAACAAAACCCGTCTTTCTTTTTAATTATCTAGATTATATGTTTTGCTGTCACTGGGATTGGATCATTTAAATTCCTACACAGATGCAATTTAGTTACCTGTCTTTGGTAGTATTGGAGTTGATTGATCGATCTGCATTAAAGTTTTCCGATTTGGGTGGATGCAGGCTACTCCACAGGTTCCTGCAGCGGAGAAGAAAAGGTGGACACTTAATGACTTTGACATCGGAAAGCCCCTTGGAAGGGGGAAGTTTGGTCAT
This sequence comes from Mesembryanthemum crystallinum, assembly GCA_030267885.1. NCBI lineage: Eukaryota > Viridiplantae > Streptophyta > Magnoliopsida > Caryophyllales > Aizoaceae > Mesembryanthemum > Mesembryanthemum crystallinum. Next base: position 10,225 of record BSSO01005693.1, on the reverse strand, counting down.
GTCTACTTGGCTAGGGAGAAGAGAGTATGTCCTCTCTTTCTTTTTTTTCTTTCTTCCCTTTTTGTAGATATGTAAAGTGCACTTGTGATGCTTGTTCAGTGATAATGTGCTTGTTCTACTTTATTTTGCTACCCTAGATATGGCAATTTCAGAAAAACAAGTAAGACAGAGTGAAAGAATGAAACCCTATTTGGTTTTGCAAAACTTGATACTTCCTCCATCTGGATAATCCTAGAAATAAGCAAGTCATTTCAGGTTTTGGATTGAAATCTTACAGTAATATTATTATTAACTTGGGAAATTGAAGTTCTTATTGTTACATCCTAAATAAAAGTATTGCAAAAGGGGAGATGAGGAAAGGAATGTATATTCTCAAGATTTGCTGCTTTGCCATTTGTCAATCTTAAGCCTTTAAAAGTTTTCGCATTCGTTATGTTTTTCCATTGGATCTATACTTTTGGAGAGTATTGCTTGTTATGTTTTTATTTCAGAATTTTGCTCATGTGTTTGCTTTTCTTCATATTTCAGAGCAATCACATTGTTGCCCTCAAAGTCCTCTTCAAGAGCCAGCTGAAACAGTCTCAGGTGGAGCATCAGATTCGGCGTGAAGTTGAAATACAAAGTCATCTTCGTCATCCCAACATCCTGCGTTTATATGGATACTTTTATGATCAGGTACTGCTCACATCAATAGAAAAAATTGAAAAAATAAAATCACACTAAAGGCTGAAATTTTGACGCCTCCTTATCATCACTGCAGAAACGTGTCTACTTGATACTTGAATATGCACCCAAAGGTGAGCTGTACAAAGAGCTTCAGAAGTGCAAATACTTCAGTGAAAGGCGTGCCGCAACTGTAAGTTTTTACTCCATCACCATCAGTAACTTTGTTAATGTTATGTAAGTCCTTAATTTAGCAGATCAAGAAGCTTAATTTGTTTCTGGTTGCTGTCTTTCATCTGAGTGCAGTATATCGCATCATTAGCTCGGGCCCTTATTTACTGTCATGGGAAACATGTGATACACAGAGATATAAAGCCAGAGAACCTTCTAATGGGCTCACAGGTGACAAACATAACTTTTCCACTATCTTTTTATATGCTTCAATATTGGTAAGATTGCGCTAAATTATACCTCATTATTGGTCCCTTTTCTCAGGGTGAGCTCAAGATTGCAGACTTTGGTTGGGCTGTGCACACATTCAACCGCAGGAAGACCATGTGTGGGACACTGGACTACCTCCCTCCAGAGATGGGTATGCTCTGGATTTCTGCGGTTTTCTTGCAAGTGTTTGATCGTGTGGATTAGAAAGAGTGGCTAGTAGTACACATTTTGCTCTTTTGATATGATAGCATGATACTTATGTCAATTATGTATTGTATTGGTTACAGTGGAGAGTGTGGAGCATGATGCAACTGTCGACATATGGAGCTTAGGTGTCCTGTGTTACGAGTTCCTATATGGATTCCCTCCTTTTGAGGCAAAGGAGCATTCAGACACGTATCGAAGGTGATCCTCAATTGCATAGTGGAACTGGTCCAGATAGAATCAGTTCTCCCAAGTTTTATATGTATTAGTAACTGTTAACATATGCTGGAATAATCTTTACAGCATTTTTTCTTTCTGGTGGTTTAAGCAAAAGATGCCTAATGTCTGTGCAGGATCGTACAAGTTGATTTAAAGTTTCCCCCAAAGCCTATAGTCTCTTCAGCTGCAAAGGACCTTATTAGTCAGGTCAGTATTCTCATTATTGAATAGCATATTGTATTGATGCTACAGTTCTTCATCTAATGATGTCCCATCGTAACCTTGTTGGAGAACAGATGCTCGTAAAAGATTCGTCAGAACGGCTTCCACTGCACAAGCTTCTCGAACATCCATGGATAGTTCAGAATGCAGATCCTTCAGGCGTCTACAAGTTTTAATATTGCGTTTAAAATCTCTGTATTCATACACCAGTATCAGTCTTCCTAGATGTGCTACTGTAATTGAAGCATCCCAAGGGTGACTAATATGTAAAACAACCACATGTCTAGGGTTGTAAGAATTCAAGTGAATATCTTTGCTTCCCCCCCACCCCCAATTCATTTAAAATACAGCTATAAGAATTCTTACAGTTGTTACTTATGTAAATTATTCTATGAAGTTAAATCTCGATGCTCCTAATAGATTTTTCCATTGCATTCTTACCAAGAATTCAATGGGCTCGAATTTTTTGTATTCTATTTGGAGCAATGTCTGCGTTTTGCCAATGCTTGTTTCTGCTAAGTGGTTTCTTGTCATGTTTGGATCCTCTCACATAATGGAGGCCAAGAGTAATCCTAGTTACGTAATGGGGACCCAATGGTAAATCGTACACTTCTACGACTATATTTATATATATTTGCTAAAAATATATATAAAAAAGTTGTTGATAAAATGGTAAAGGCAAATGGTTAGGTGCCTCAAGGATGCACCATGCACTTCCATAACTAAATAAATCTATACATTTGTTAAAAAATTATATATAAAAAAAATTCTTGATAAAATGTCTCTATGGGTTACCCAACTATGTTCCGAGGTGTAGGGGAGGGAAGTCCTTCCACTAGTAGGGTTTGAACTTGGGTGGGGGGATGGGAATCTCACTCAAGTGTTTACTTGTAATTGACAAACACTCTCGGAAGGGTCTAGTGTCCATATCCGGCACGTTGGAAACCTAACACATGTTCCCCATTATTTCAAATAATCATTAGTTTCAAATTTTGCATTTCCGTGTTTCTGTATCCATGCAACATAATCACACATCGGCAAACACAATCTGGCAATAACGGAACTGCACTCATCTGTGACTCTTCTCTTGGATGTACTTTAATCATCATCTTGGATGAAATTTTCCCGCTACCTCATGAGTTATGACGCATGAGAAGCTTGCCAAGCTTTATTTTCTTCACAATACCTGGACTTGACTTTAAAGGAAAATTCAAACAGTGTAGGAGCAAAGGATTCTCCAAAGCAAGCAAAATATACTGATCTTACTTTTTGAACAAATCAAAGGACAAGAAGTAGATAAACAAGGACAACTCTGCAGTTTGAAGATTTCACAAAAATCTCTGGTTTTAATATGTGACCAATATTTGCATTACAAAACATCACCAAGGAAGAATCACGAAGTTATGTGTTTTATTGAAGCCCTACTATACAATCCAGAAGACTACAAGTCAGCAACTTCCCCAAATTTTTGCCAACATGCTATCTAATTGAGTATACTTCTGTAAATAAACAACAGCAAAATTTTCGCGGGAAGAAGAAATAATCAAGGCAGAAGACATCATAATTTGCATCTTCACATTGTTCAGGGGTTTCATTTCTGGCCACCCCTTACCAACCGACAAGGAAAAGAAAAGATTCAATCTACAGTTGCTTGAGGTAACAGGAGCTGATACATTACATGATCCCGTTAGTATTGTGCAACTAGAGTATTCTACGTTGTAGAATTGGTTTTACAATTTTTCACCATCCAACAATTGATTTGCAGTATATTGCTCTCGTTTGGCTTCATCAACTTCTTTTTTGGCTTCAGCAATTTCTCTTTGTCCCAGGAAGCTTGGCTGATTAGTCGAGGAAAGAAGCCTCGCCCACATCCTATCAGTTATGATGACATTGTTCTGTTTCTCGGTTATACGCTGCACATATATATCAATGCAATGAACGCCATTCTAAAGAAGTTTGAGCTTTAAGTTCACGAGGCTAAAGATACCCAGGAGAAAAAGAAGGGATTATTTCATTGAGGTATATTGAGATTTAGCAAAAATACACCAAGTTGTATGCGCTCATGATTCCAGTGACCGGATCGAGTATGTATAGTATACATTAGGTTGGAAGAGGCAATGGCCCCGAGAAGCCAATAGGCTAACAGGTGTCTTTTCCATTTTTTGACCATGACAAAGGAGTGTCTGTATGTGTGCAGGCCGGATTGGGGTTGACAAGACACAATCTGAAGGGCTCAGTTTGCCTATGTTCTATAGACTACTATTGTTCTAGATAGTTTCAGGTGTATAACTTGCTTGATTCAGTATTATGATAATCATGAATTGCAGTTAGTTTTTCATTTCTAGCACACCTCAGTTTATTTTCGGGAAAAAACCTTATAGAAATTTCGCTAAACCTCATTATACCTCAGTGAAAATTTTCCCTAAGAAGAAAGGTCCGAATATAACGAAAAAGCATAGAAGAAAAAAAAAGGAACTCACTTGGAAAGGAATGTAAGTATGTCTGCCATTTACAAGCCCAGTTGTGAAGCCTGTAAATCCTGCCATAGCTCCGTGAACAGCACTTTGAGCGAGAAGTGTACAATACACATTATCAGATGCATTACTTGGAATAGCACGGATCATGTATGTAGGATCTGCAGTACAGCTTGCTCAAGTCATTTGTTCTGTTTATTCTTTCTTTCCTTACCTAATTCAAGATCGTGCTAATCATAATGTAATAGACAAAATATGAGATGACTGACCTATGTACTTGAGATTTATGGTCATTTTGCGTCGCTTTGTGAAATGTTCCTACAATCATGAATGAATAAAAACCTTACCCCTTGATATGCACAAAGGCTGTTTCTGTTAAAAAAAAACCACTGAATGAATACAAACCTTAATTTTATGAGACATCCATAGGCCAATATCTTTGAGCAGCTTGTTCCCTGAAGCATCTTTCTCATCCTGATTTTCGGTAAGAAGCTCTTGTCCAGCTCCCTCAGCGATCACAATGACCATGTGTCCATTTTCCTTCAGGCTTTTTTCCATGTATTCAAAAAGCCCACCGCTACCTTCAAGATAAAAGGGTGACTCTGGAATCAAGCAACAATCAACATCTCTGCTAGCTAGAGTTGCATACATCGCAATAAATCCTGCAATCAAAAACCGAAGAGTAACACAGTCATCACCAAGGAGAAGAAATTTTCAAATTCAATAGCACCAGGGACAGAAAGGATATCAACTTAAAAACACCTTCAAGAAAGCAACGGAGAGGCAGCAACCTTTGCACAAATGAAAAGGAGAAAAAAACTAATAAATGCATTCATGATGTAGTACACAGAGGCTAAGGACCCTAAAGGGCTTGGAGACTTGAATAATCTATTCTTTGTCTAGTGTTCAAGTATTTTAATTATTCGCCCTTGCTTTATATCTCACAATCTCTCTCTCTATCTCTCTCTCTCTCAACACTGTTAAACACACACAAACACATATATACTGAAAAAGCCCTTGGCTTAAACCGTGAGAAGATACTTGGCCCTACTTTCCAACCATGGACTTAGGCTTTGGGATAGAAGGAAAGGTGAAGCAAATATTGCACTTGAATAATTTTGAACTTGGACATTCAGGTTCAATGCCAACTGATAGAACTTTATACAAGTCTTCACCACTTTAGATCAATCAAGGCCCAAAAGACGGCAGCTAAAACGATTTGAGTATCTACAAGTATAGACATCCAAGTAGCCAGAATGTCACAGAGTTGCTTGGGTGTTGATTGTTGACACTCAGTCCTGGATCTCAACACCTACAACCAGGACGGCTTTTCAACAAACAAACACCATCATAGGGAAATGTCAAACCCAACTCAAATACAACAAGCTGTAAGATATATTTTCCTTGTTCCAAATACAACAAGCTGCAAAGCTTCTCTCATAATGTTGTGAAATATCTTCAAGACAATAGAGAACTGAGCAGATATCTCTTTTGAGCTGGAAACTTAGTTTTAAAACGTTCTTGAGCTTACTGGAAAATCAATCCAGTAATAGGCTCGTCATGTGCAAACCATCTTTACTAGAGAAAAAGTTCTTTATGCTCTTCAAAGTAGTCGCCTGTCAAAGACTTGGGAACTCGGGTTAGCTCTTGCAAGACTTAGTTTCCAAACTGCAATGAATGGTTGAAGCTTGGATAAGTTTTGTGAAAATTGTTTCCTTGAACCCTTGAAAAAGTCTAGAATGGTGGCAAGGAAAAAGCTCTCTGATAAAATGGTATGGCAGCCCCTTTAGGTTGAACCTTATTTTCATGCTCATTGAAAGGAAGGTGCAAGTGATGACGACCCATGCACCTCCTGCTACATCATGCTTGGACTTTCTTGTTCGTCAGCGAACAAGTCAGATCAACTGAACAACTAACAGAAGGACTATCTTCATCAATTTAGCACCACCAATGGGCAAGTATAGTTACTAGAAGCCGGACACAAGGGGAAATGGGGATTCAAACCCATGACATAACCTTACCAACTACATGGGAGTGAGCTTGGAACCATTGAACACCAACCCTGATGGTACCTTTAGATTGAACCTAGGAGAACGTTATACCACTGTATTTTGAGTTGTACATCCATAAACAGCTGCCTCTGCCCCCTCTTCATTATTATTGCAAGCACAGAGCACAACACATGGAGGGAGGGGAATGAAAAATGGAATAGGGCCTCCAATAACTAGGAAGAAAATTATGACATGATAGAAGAATCCATTTTTCAAGAATTCAAAATTGCCAACTGAGATTGTTGACTGTTGAATCACCTTGACAGTAATGCTTCCTCATGGCCAGTCAATATCTTTCCCTTGATAACTAAAATAATTCTTAGTTCAAGAAGTTGACACCCATTCTCATTTGATTGGGACCGTTTCATTATCTACATTAACAAGTCGCAAAAGTTCATAACCATAACAAAGCCATGTAACCCACCACAATGTAAACAGATCTTGCTAAGATACTAAGATAGGGCAAGATGAGAAATTATGGTGGCAAACAACAGCAGAAAGATGATTCCCTGGAAGGGATGTGATACTAAGCAAGAGAAAGAAGTTAGAAGAAACTATTATCAAGAGAAAAAACAAATCTTGCAAACTAATTTTAGTCTAAACGTTTACAAATTCAGCAATAACATCAACAGAAAAGAGAGCTGACCACTGTAGCGACCCATCAACTTCACCAAACCAACACCATTCTCCATACTTTCAGATTCTACATGAGCAGCATTGATTGCCCGTTGGGCTTCCTCTACAGCAGTGTCAAAGCCAAATGACCTATCAATAACCTGAAAAGAGGAATGTTCACCGAGTGTTCTCATTCAACAGTACAAATTGCAAGCATTGGCAGTGAAGAGTTCCTTTGGCCTAGTTTCATGGATTTTTGAGTTTCTTTCTCTCATATCCCTCCTTTCTCCCCCTCCCCCTCCTCTCCTTCACTTTCTCCTCTCCTTTCAGTTTCTAAGAAGTCAAAATGGGGCTAGCAATTCAGAGTTTCAATCTCTAGCCCCATTTTGGTCTGTCAAAAACTCAAGGTAGAGGAAGACATTTTTTTTTTGGGGGGGGGGGGGGTGAGGAGGAATGTGAGAGTGAGAAACACAAAATCCCANACACAAAATCCCAGAAACTAGACCAAATAAGCTCTAAGACACATGACATTGCAGAAACCAATTAGAGAAATTAAATATGATGTTGATTGCTGCATACCGGAATGTCATTATCAATTGTTTTTGGGATTCCAGATACTGAAACTTTAAGGCCTCGTCGTCTAACTTCCTGCATAATGGTGACGAACGGCAGTAAAGATTTCTTCATAAATTACAGTAGTAAGTACCTTTAACTGATACAGATTTTACAGAAGAGTGTAGATATTTCTACATTTGCAATTAATACTTCCTGTATTGCACTTTGACCTGTATTTTCTGTAAGGAGAGAAACATGTGCAGCATTTGACATTTCTTAGAGATTGTTAGTGGCATGCTGATCTGGGTTGTTTGTTAGCTCACTGTATGAGAGATATAAAGGCGGAACTCTTTATATTGGAGGTTATTCAAGGGAATACAGAAAATTCTCTCCTTACAAAACTTTCTCTCCCTCTTTACATTCTATAACTGCTGCCTGCATTCAAACTCGAATGGACTTCGTATTTGAAAAACTGATTTTACTGATTCATATTTGAAATCCCTGAATCAGTATAATCAAGACACCAACTACTAGAAACAACCTACTAAAGAAGGGGACCAGCTAGGTCTTCATACAGTGATCATCTTGAAAGCTATCCTTAGAGGCATTTTACTCAGTTTCAAGTCAGAGAATCTGCCAATCATGAATCATCCTCTTAATATCCAAATTCATTTTTTTCCAAACATTCAGACTTTGCACAACGTTGTTCTCTTGGTCAAAGGACTCAGTTTGAATAGTTCCAGGTTGCCATTAAAAAGTGTGAGCATCTAAAATAGATTTGCTTTGTAAATCCAGATCTTATAACTGGTAAAAAGGAAATACCTCATAAATTACAGCTGCTCCTTTTTGTGTCCCATCACCTCCAATTATAAAAACCTAAAGAACAAAAAAAGATGTCAGCACTGGGAACTCGGGAAGTATATCACATAGTACCTTGTAAATGAAATTGACCTCAAATGGAACTGGTCTGAAGTGTTATTTCATATTACCTGATTTATTCCACGGTCTTGAATGCTATCAACTATTTTCGTAGTATCATGACCTCCTCGAGACGTTCCAATTATTGTACCACCACGCTTATGGATGTCATTGACAACCTTAGGGTCCAATTTCACGGTATTTTTGGCATAAAAACCCTTGTATCCTCCCTACAAAAGTCCACAGACCACTTTGTGAGATGAGAAAGCAATAGGCTATAGGTACATAAAAACAAATGAACCACTCTAGCCTTTACACTGGGATATCACTGGTATATACTTCATGAATAGGATTATTGGCTGTTATGGATATTGAAAAAGTATACAAAAGTACATTGATAAAGCTCCACATTTTTCCTTCATTGCCTAAAACATTTCCCTTAGTTTAAACAGGTTCCAAAAAAGTTAACAGAATAAACAATTTTCTCCAGTATTCTTTGTTAGAAGGATACTGAAAAGTATAAAATGGTAGAAAATTTTACTAAATGCCAAGTAATGAATCATAGAGAGTCAACATATGTAAATTGATGTAATAACCGGGGAGTTTAGCTATAGAAGCAACTATGATCATAAACATCTCTATATCTTTCGGCTTCATTTGCTAGTAATCTTTTACCCTCTTTTACATGTGTTTCCTCTGCTGTGATTACAGAGTAGCTCTAAATATGATCTAACCATAAAAACATGGACTGATGATGCAGGGCCAAAGATGATAGTAAAGCATGTTTTGATGATATAAAAATCTGTCAAAAAATCAGTTCCGACGTCAACTGGCAATCATACTTACATCAATTCCAATAACTTTGGTGACGCCATACATGTGGTAAAGACCACAGACAATTTCTCTGATTACAGTGTTCAGACCAGGACAAAGACCACCGCATGTCACAATGCACGCGTGCACTTCACCAGAATCAAAGTACACCTGAACTATGACATAAGATTTTGATTAGTAATGACATATGCACAAGTTTAAGAACCAAATGCATCCAAAGAGTATGAGAAAATACCTTTTGCCGTGGGCCAGCACGACGGAAATGTATGCCTCTTTTGCTATCCTTGTGAGCTACAATCTAAAGGAGGGAAAACTTATAAGATAATTTTTCCGCTATTCTAAACTCTGTTACAAATAGGAATTTAGGATTAGTTCTGCTGGGTGCATGCTAATTCCTAACTTGATCGTCTATAATCACTTTCTGATCGTCTACTATTATCCAGAATAGATATGACCAGAAGTTACTCAAAGACGCAGACCAAGTACATAACAACTACTTCTTTCGTCCGAATAATGAGGATAAAAAGAGAATGTAAACGAAAGGAAAGGGGAAGGAACCTTCTGTGTCACAGTATCATCCATGTGAACAAAATATTGCCTGAAATGACAACAAAAAGTAATGAGATCAACAACTTATTTTCTACATAAGATCAAATAGATGGTGTCAGTAGTTGCATAACTTTTGCTAGAAGCCTATCTAAAGGAGGTTTGAAGGGACAGTAGACTATCAGCAGGAACTTGACTTACTTAACAACTGAATACGCAGGATTATCTTGTAATGGATTCGGGTAGGTCTGCATAAAAAGAGAAGCACAAAAATAAAACACAACCAATGAGAATAGACTTAGATCAGCAAAATTCAAAAACCTGATTCCACAACCAAACAAAGTTCATAACATCGAAATATAATGACAAGCATCAATACCCTAGTGTTCACAAAAGTTATACTCCCTCCGTCCCCTATTTTCCTTTACAAACCACTATTTGGATTGGATTTAAGGAGGGGAGTATTGGACATTTTTGCCCTTG
>BSSO01005692.1:0-12824 GCA_030267885.1 Mesembryanthemum crystallinum | reverse complement strand
TGCCCAAGTAAGTACAGATCAACCTGCCAGAACTGTTCCAAATGTTGTTCCCTTTGTTGGTGCTGGACCTGTTTCCTATGCTGCGCCCTTAGTTGTTACCTGTGTTGTTTCTTGCTGATGCTCACGCATCATTTCCAAATCAAAATAAGTAATACCTCCTTAAGAAAAAAGAAAATCATTTATTTTCAAAAAATAGTGAGGGGTAAAACGGTCACTCCATATCTTTTTTCGCCGAAAAAGGGGCTAAGGTTGTGATCCACAAAAAAAAAAAAAAAGTGGTTAGAAGGTAGTTATTTTCAAAAATAAAATTATAAAAGGTGGTTATTGGCAAATTTTTCTTTGGTTTTAATACAAATTTTTTCTTATCAAAAAAATAAAATAAGAATGATGCAAGCAATATGTGACATTCATTAACTGGAAATGAAATAACAGCTTCTTTAGCTTGTGTCACTATTTTTATAACAAACTCAATACAAAAGGGCCCTCCAATCCCTCTGCATTTCTGCCAAAGGGATTCTAGGGAAAATGCTATGAGCAAAAACCTACAAAGAACTAAAATAAATTATTTTATCCCAGACTAAATCATTTGTGAATTGGGGCAAAGTAGTTCCTGAACACCCCCGGTTGTTTCTCTCTATCGAAATACACCAAACAAGAGCAAGCGCAGCACTTCTCGAGAGTACGTTCCCCTCCTTTTTAAAACCAGAACTCATGGTAGTCGCGCATTGGCCGGTACGTATCTGTTTTTGAGGTTGCCGATACGTGAAATCTCCATATGTCAAGGGGTGTCCAATAGGCTGGATACACAGCCGGTACATGGCCGATAAATAGCTAATAAATGATCCATACAGCTGAAAAATGGCCTATACCAAAGTTCACCTCGCGACGATCGTGGCCCTATATGTGAAAACCTCTATCTGCTGGTTTCCGTAACGCTGCAATCGTTATCTCGATCTCGCCGCATTACCGCGATTTCAGACCCTGCCAAAACCTCTATAACTGATTTGGAACATCTGAAGTGGGCAGTCGTTGCAACGGACACCAAGCAAAAGTACAATGCAGATTTACGTGCTCATGATCTCTGCATTCCTATAGCAAATCACACATACATTAGGTGACAACATTTTGTAAGGTCTCCTCCTCTGCCTTGGATTGTTGGTGTTAAGTTTATAAAGAACTGCAGTGCAAAGAAAAGCACGCACCTTTAAGGGAGCTTTGGCACCCAAACGGTAGAACTCATAGGGAAAGGGGAATTGTAACAAATGGATAAAAGATGCTAGAAGAACGTCTTAAAAGAGGACTTTCGCCCAATTAGTCTCATCTCGAGTGTGTACAAAATCATTACGAAGGTCCTCTCGCGTCGATTGGGAGAGGTTCTGTCTGATACAATCTCGCACTCCCAGAGTGCTTTTGCGGAGGGGAGGCAGATTTTGGATGCACCTCTGGTAGCTAATGAGGTAGTGGGAGATGCTAGGTGAAGGGGTCAACAGGGGTTCGTGTTTAAGCTCGATTTTGAGAAAGCTTATGGGTTTTTGGATAAGGTGATGGAGCGAAAGGGGTTTGGTTTACAGTGGAGACGTTGGATCAGAGGGTGTTTTCTAATGCCTGTTTCTCAATTTTGTTGAATGGGGTGCCGCGTGAATGGTTTACTTCTTCTAGGGGGCTGAGGCAAGGGGACCCTCTATCTCCGTTTCTTTTCACTTTGGTAGTTGATGTGCTTAGCAGGCTGTTGGAGAGGAGTGTGGAGGTGGGGGTGGTTCATGGTTTTTTGGTGGGGTGAGAGGGGGTGCAGGTTTCACACTTATAGTTTGCCAATGATACTATTCTTTTCTTGTCCGCTGATTGTGGCAAGTTTAAGAATGTTCTTATGCTTCTGCAACTGTTTGAGTTGATCTCGGGGATGAAGATAAACCTTGCGAAATGTAGTTTGGCTGGGATTAATGTTGATGATGACTTTCTTGCACACGCTGCTGGTTTGGTTGGGTGTCAGGTGCAGATGTGGCCTCTCTCTTACTTAGGGGTGCCTTTGGGTGGAAATCCTAGATCAGAGGCGTTTTGGGAGCCGGTTGTGCATAAGGGTTCTAAGCGGTTGGATGGGTGGAAGCGTGGATATTTTCCGTGGGGGGCAGGATTACTCTTATCCAATCTTGCCTTACCAGTATCACCCTTTATTATCTCTCGCTATTCAGGATCCCAGTGGCAGTGGCAGATCGTATTGAGAAGTTGATGAGTGATTTCTTGTGGTCCGGTGTGGATGGGGCTTGGAGAGATCATTTGGTGAGTTGGGACCGCGTGTGTTGACCTAAGTCAGAGGGTGGCTTGGGCATTGGTAGATTGGTGAACAGGAATGTTGCTCTTGTGGGTAAATGGCTGTGACGGTTCCCTCTTGAACCGGACAGTTTATGGCATCAAGTTATTCGGAGTAAATACGGGTTGCAGGCTAACGGGTGGGAATAGCCACTGGTTCTACTCATGCTAGCCCGTGGAAGTTTGTCTCTCAAATTGCTTCGACTTTTATGCCACTTGTTGAGTTAACATTGGGGAATGGTCAGCGGATTAGGTTTTGGGAGGATGTGTGGAAGGGCAGCCCTGTGTATGAGGTTTTCTCGAGTTTTTCAGCTCTCCACTCATCATGGTGCTACAGTGGCAGAGTTTTATTCCTCACAAACGAGATCTTGGGACCTTCATTTGCGCAGAGCCCCTCAGGATTGGGAGATGGATGAGCTTACTGTATTACTTGACATTTTGGAGACAGTTTATATTTCTGACGGTGAGGATGGTTGGAGATGGATTGGTGATTCTTCTGGAGGTTTTTCATGTAAATCCTTTCTTCAGCATTTGGGTACTCCTTTCCCTCAATTTCCCATTTCGGATATCATTTGGAAGGCGAAGGTACCTCATAAGGTGCGGGCATTTGTGTGGCTACTGGCGCTAAATAGGGTGAATACAAATGATTTGCGCCAAAGAAGGAGACCAGGGGTGGCTCTTTCACCTGATGTTTGTTTTTTATATCGGGCACACAATGAGACTGCTTCACATATGTTCCTTACTTGTTCCTTTGCTCGGCTCATTTGGAGTAGGTTGTTTGGTGTTTTGGTGGAGGCATAGGTTAGTCCTTCTAGTGTTTTGGAGTTCCTTCAGGTGTGATTTGTGGGCTTTGGGAGTGGAAAGGAAAAGCGACTATTGTGGTGTAATGCGATCTTTGCTACTATTTGGTATCTTTGGTTGGAGAGGAACGATCGTGTGTTTACTGGGGTAGTCTTATCAGATGATATGCTATGGGACAGGATCACTTATTTAGCTTCTTTATGGGCTAGAGCTACAGGGGCTTTTAGGGGGTTATTCTATTACTGATATTCAGCGTAACTGGGCTAATCTGTAACTAATTTTGAGAGGACACCTTGTCCTCCTTTGCTGTACTCTTTTTGAAAGTTTCCTTAATACATGCTTTTTCTTTATCTAAAAAACAGAACGTCTTAAAAGAGAGCAACCCTGTGTATGAAAGAGCCCAAACCCTAGAATCTAACCCAATAATTTTTGTAAAAGAACCAAGCAGAGCAAGAGGAGCAGATAATGAAAATTCCACAAGATAGAAGAATCAACAACTGTGTAAAAAGTGGAAATTGGGCATATGATAGAGAGAAGCGCTCTCTGTTGTGGCTAGATTAGCAATCTTGCATCAGGTGTTTTTAACAGGTTTAATATAAATATATAATTTGCATTTTGTATGCTTGATAACTTTTATTGATGCTCAAATGGACCAAAAGAGCTTTCTGAATTGGGATCTGCTATAATGTATAACATTCTGAAACCTGGCTGATACTGAAAAGCTTTGTGTTATGTTATTGGCATTATTGATTCTGTCCTTAGTGATAGTTATCCAATACTATCCTCTTTCGAGGTTCACCATTTAGTGGAACATTGATGCAATGCCGTGTCCATGGTTATAATATTTTTTCTTCCTTATGCAGGATTCCCGTCGACGATTTGACAAATCTATACACTCTTATGACCAGGTATCGTTGATCTTCATGTAGATATTCCAGTTCTGTCAATCACAATTGGATTTCATTTATGGATTTGGCCATTTCATTATGGGACTAAATTTCTCTTTACTTTTTTTTGATACAAATATGATGACTTTAGGCACGTGAAAAATTTGCCTCACTAAAGAAGACCACACGCGAGGACATTGTTGTTGGACTAGAAGAGGTACATTTTATGAGGATTCTCTTTGTATTTCACTATTTTCTTTACTTAAAAATATTGCAAGCGACGAAGAAGCTTCCCCGGCTCCCAAAAGAAAACTTTAAGAGAACTTAGCCCTATTTGATGTATCTTCATTGCGCTATGGCAGGGTATCTTAGTAGTAGTCTACTTGTGTGTCAAATGGGAAGTGGGTTTTCCATAAAAAATTTCGTTTTAGGATTGAGTGACTTACTTATCTTCCTTACGGGGTAAAGTGGGTGGGGGCATTTAGGAACTACCGATCTACCGGTGCTTAGAAAGTCTAGGCTGATAATTATTGACTTGTGATGATCTGCCATCCTTATCTGTAATATTCTTCGACAATGCTATGAATACAATCTCTTATTGTCTATTGAGCTCTATCTATGGAACCCTTCCTTAGGTCATGTCCCTTATAATTAACTCTTTTCACTTTCTCAATCTCCTTACCAAGGACGATGCAAAAATCAAAGGATATAGGGGGCCAACATGTAATATATAGATGTTACATAAACATAAAAAGGATAAAAAGCTAAGGTTCAATATATTATTTTTAGGGAAAAATTTCATTTTGGGTACCTGACGTTAGGCCTAATTGCAATTTGGGTACTTGTCTTTTCAATATTCTCATTTTAGGTACCTGAAATTTTAAAAATTGTATCGTTTTGGGTCATTTTACTAACGGCGTTAAAAACTCCGTTAACATGCCGACATGTCATCAATCAAAAAATATTCTAAAAATTCCCAAAATGTTGTAGAAAATTCTAAATAACTATAAATAAATATTTGATAACTTTTGAATTTTTTTTGGTAAATTTTAGAAATTTTTTAAGGATATTTTGCTTACTGACGTGTCAGCATTTTAACGGAGTTTTTGACGCTGTTAGTGAAATGACCCAAAAAATGAGGCCATTTTTTAAATTTCAGGTACCCAAAATGAGTATATTGAAAAGACAGGTACCCAAATTGCAATTAGGCCTAACATCGGGTAAGCAAAATGAAAATTTTCCTATTTTTAGATAAAAGAAGATTTTTTTAAGAAACAAAGAGCTGATAATTACAATCTAGGAAGACAATGAGTCCTCAAAAAATCTAGGTACAAACGAGCCTTTACTTACAAGTCACCCCAATGTCTCTATGAGTAACGCACTTAAAGCACCTGGTTGCCTTGGCCCATAAAGACGCCACATCAATATAGCCACAAACATACTCAAGTGGTTTGTATACTCCGGAATATATTTGGGAGTTGCGCAACAACCAAATACACCTCACAGATGCCATGAGAGCACAATGCCAACGCCACCACACCTTGTTCTCCTTATCCCTCTCCAAACCCAACATACTAACGTGGGAAAACTAAACCAGGTAGTGGGTCTAACCAAGNATTACCAGCAAGTTACAATGCAAAAACAGATGAACACAATTCTCACTAGCTCAACGATAAAGCACACAAACATCAGGAGAGAGACCCCAGCCTACGCTAAAACATATCATGAGTGTTCAACTAGTCTAGTCCCAAGATCCACACAAAAGCGTGTTGCTTTAGGGGAACCGTAGACTTCTAAATAAATGGCCAGGGGAAATGAAGGGTAAGGCGAAGGTGTGGCAAGACAATAAAGGAAGGATTTGCAGGAGAAGATCCCAAAAGGATCTCCAACCCAAACCCAGGAATCATCAAAAGGACCAAGATGAACAGTGTCTAGGACGCCAAGTAAAGAAGAAACTCCTCCATCTCATAGTCATAGGGGTCTCTCCGTAAGTGGAGATCCAAAGAGCCACCATCTCTCGAAAAGAATGCGGGAAATCGATTCATCATGAAAAGGTTTAATATAATCTCTTTGTAGATGAAGATCAAATGTGGCATTTTAATTCCAAATATATGTAGAAATAAGGAAAAGACATATAAATGAAAAACATACTGCAAAAGGACTTGGGCTCACAACCTAAGGGAAACTAACCGATAGTCTTTAAGATCACAAGTTCACCATCTTTGCTACTTTGATTTCTTGATGAACTTTAGTTATTGTATAATTCTGAAAAAGCTGACGTAGGTCATGGCCACTTTTGGTCCTCATATTGCTTCATCCATGCTCCCTATCCCAGTTTTAATTCCTAGAATGAACTAGGTAAACAATTCTTCCTTTTCCTAGATTGGTTATATTCAAATCCACATCGTCTATTCTTCATGGTGCTCTTCTCGGTGCAAACTGGTTCCTGGAATTTACATTTAAGGAGACCCCTCAGGATTGGGAGATACCAGAGTTGGCTTCTATACTTGGGCTTTTGAAGACGATGTAGCTTTTTAGTGAAAACGATTCAAGGAGGTGGAGTAGTGACTCTTCTGGCGAATTTATTGCAAGTCCTTGCTTCGGTGTTTAGGCACACCTCTTCCTTGTTCTCCCTCCAACAAACTTTATTTGGAAGCAAAGGTGCGTCGTAAGGTCCGAGCATTTGTGAGCTTGGGCACTGGATAGGGTTAACACTAATGACGTACGCCAAACGAATTTGTTTGCTTTTTCGGTCGGCATATGTGTTTCTTAGCTGTGATGTGGCATGTCATTAATGGTATAGGTTGTTTGGTGTGGCTATGGAGTTGTGTGACTGCTCATTCAATGTTGTGGAATTTTTGCAGATACACTTGTGTGTATTGTGTGTAATGCATAGTGAATTGATGACACTTCTTTGGTGCATTTGGTTAATGCGAGATGCATAGGGAAGACCTTATTGCTTTAGTAGAAAGGTGGGGTGACTTATAAACACATGACAATCCACATTCTTCCATTGAGGGACTTTTGGGGTGTTACAAAATGAGTCGGATGATTCATGTTTCATTACCATTTTCTTTAATTTTATCTCTTTTTGATGTCTTTGCATTTTGGCAATTTTGAGAATATAGTGAACCCATCTGAATTATTGAATACCTTACCAAGATTTATATGCTAACAAAACTCTCATGATTTGTTTGTAGGAGCTTCATAACTCCAAATCAGCATTTGAGAGAAATCGTTTCGGCCTGGTATGTTGGATGATAATGCATCTCAGATCCAAGCTCTGTCAATTTATTTTTCTTCTGTCTTCTGTTATCCTTTTTCATTCCTGTCTTTTTAGCTGAATGTTCTCTCCTTTTGTGGATGAAAATTATCCCATCCACGGCTTAAGGGTACCAGGTGAATGCTATCATGAATGTTGAATCAAAAAAGAAATATGAGTTTTTGGAGTCTTTCAGTGCAATTATGGATGCTCACCTCAGATATTTTAAGCTGGTAAATAGATTGACAATAATTCTATGCTTTATGGTAACAATTAACATCATTGTATGATTATGATGATTGAACTGATTCCATAATCACAGGGATATGACTTGCTTAGTCAAATGGAGCCCTTGATACATCAGGTATGAAAATGAACTTTCTCTTGTCAGAACATGTTCCATGGGGGAATAGTTATATGGGATTTGAAACTTCTTTAACCAGAAAAATGAGGCAATATGATCTTCTTGTTGTCTTTCCTTCTTGCTGCAAATTAGACATTTGACTAATCATAAATTGCTTTAGAAGGCAAATAGTGTGCCTTTGACATTGAAGTGTTGCTAAATTGTTTTGGCCATCACACATGTTTTTGATCTTTTACCATAAATTTGTCGTTGGTTTCTTGCATGCCTTTCATACAATAAAAGGTGACAAGGGGGAGAGAAAGTTAGAACAAATTTTTGGGTAGGATTGCTTCATAACTACAAGCTGAACTATGACCGAGGAACAGTAGCACTAGGAGAGAAGCAGGGAGGTGGAAGTGGCATTCTCTCCCTTTTCTGTCTACTTATGGGTTGAGTGTGGATGGTGGAGAGGATTGTGTAGATAACGATGTTGGTTCCCTGCTGCCTCTCTTCCATCTTTTGCGGATTTAATGCTGTTACTGCTCCTAGCAACCTTGTGCCAAGGAAAGTTTAGATTATTATTTTTTTTTTATTGATAACATGGGCTGTGCTTTGCCAAACTAATCTCATGGACCCTGAAGTTAATCACTATGAAACGTCTGGTAGCCTTAAACAAGCTCAAACAATGAAAGTTCTTTTCTAATGGAAAATGCCAAAGCCATTGCCCAATAAGACAGTGTTTGTAGACGCCTAATCACTAAGTGTCAACCCACCTTCTCCTCAGTCCTTTGAGCTTCGGTCCAGCAATCCAGATGATGTGAGGCTTCTCCCCAGTCGCATAGAAAACAAGTCCATGATGGTTTCAATCTTTTCAATAACTCCTCTTGTTGGCTTATGATTAAGTCCTTCAATGTCATTTTTTTGCCAAATTTAGCTTTAGGTTGCAGACTAATGGATTGAGGAACAATAAGAGGATAGGAAAATAATGGTAAGAACAGGTATTATCACCAAATTGCTAACCTAAGTCAGTATTTGTTTGATCGCCACCTGAATATCATTCAGCATGCTTTGCTGGGGACCTCTCAAGATTATTCGACTCAATGCTTCAGCTGTCATAGTTAAATGAAAAGGAGAAAACGTGTCCCACTACCGGCATCTTTAGAGCACCAAAGTGAATCAAGCCTGTAATTGACCTAACAACAACAAACGATTGACGTCAAGGAGCCACTAAAGTCCCTACATTAGCGCCTTCAAGTCTTCCATGAATATAACTATATTCTAAAAATCTTCACTTCAACATCCATATATTTTGTGATCTACATATACGTATCTTTGTTATCTGCGGATTCATCTTGGCTTTGTGTGTGATTGCTATGTTTCTGCAGCTATTTTGTTGGAGGATTTAACCCTAATAGAAGCCAAGCCTCTCTGTTCTTATAGGGGTAAGGCTGCGTACAACTGACCCCCTTACCCCGCCTAGGCGGTAGTCTCTTTGGAGGCATTGGGGTAATGGTTGATGTTGATGTAGAAGCCAAGCCATCAAACTAAGATCTTGCTACTTCCTTTATACTGTTGTTTGAAAAATCTTCAACTTAGTTGCTACTTCACAGCAAAGAAGTAGAAGAAATTTAAGCGAGACGTTTGTTTTAATCCATTGTAATCCATAACCAAGCAATGTTGACATTTTCACTGTTGTTGGATGCGAACAGAGCTTCGGTCACAAAGTACCACCATTATTCCGCGTCTCGTGAGGATCCCATCTGTTGGCGGTGGGTCTCAAAGTAGGCACTTTAATTTTTGTTTGGGCTTAAATATCAAATTTAATGTTTAAAACATTTGTGAGGGCATAAGTTCTACTGGTCCTGTTATGATATGAGTGTTGGAATAGAACGGTCGATTGAAAACCACAGTTGACATCTACTGTCATCATCTTATTTATGTTTTTTGTTGACTTTGTAGTCTGTATGTTGTCAAATGAGGATAGTCACTTTAGAATGGGGAGATAACTGTTGGTCTGTATCGTAAGATCATAAATGTGAACGGTTTACCTATATTTCTTATCTTGGTAATTGTAATTGAAACAGTCTATCTGTAATCGTAGGGTTATGGCTCTGTATATCTGATCCCTCCCTTACCCTGCCCTTGGCGGGAGCCTTGTGAGAGGCTCTAGGGTTAATGGTAGCTGTTATTTTAGATTGACTTCTTATCATCCGAAATGGTTTTGTCTGTGTAAGCTTTCTACTTATAAATGTCATTAGTGGTATAGGTGTTGACATATGCTCAACAATCTAAAGAGGCTGCCAATGCTGAGCAAGATAAACTTGCAAGAAGAATTCAGGAGTTCAGGACTCAAGTGGAGATGGACAACATACGGGCGGCAAGTAATACTGAAGCGTCAACAAGTGTTGATTGTACTCGCCCTGTTGGTATGGGTTCCTCTTACAAAGATGTACAAGCAATTATGCAGTCTACTCCAAATGGCAAGGTAGTGCATAGATGCTCTTTGGTTTCTTTTATTCGATTAAGCACTTCTACGCTCCTTGAGTTCATCTGTGTCCGAAAGTCTCATCTAATAAGAGTTCTTGTTTGTCAATTTATGTTGACTTGCAATGCATGTCTTCGTAATTTTACCATAGGTCCAAACCATCAAGCAAGGATACCTCCTAAAACGTTCTTCAAGCTTGAGGGCAGATTGGAAGAGGCGGTTTTTTGTCCTCGACAGTCGTGGGACATTATACTATTATAGAACCAAGGGCCCTAAACCGGTGGTAAGTCACATGGTATCATGAAATGTATCTTTCTAGAGGTAAACGACTAAATGTTTCTAGAAAGCGTCTCAGAGATTCAATATATTGGTGGAGCATCTGAAATCAGCTGCAACTTTTTTTTTTTTTTTTTTGGCATATACCCTCCCCCCTAACTTTTTTCCGATGTAGTCCAATTGCCAATTTCCATGAAAAGTCACTAGAAAATGAAGTGGCATACTGATGTAAGAGCAATATTCTTTAGTGAGAGAAAATTCAAGTTAGCAATGCTGAAATCCATCCCCATAAAATTTAATTCCAAATCTCCATGCACTGAAAATATATATACTTCTTTCCTCATTTTGCTGTCTCACTTCTTTTTCCTGGTGACACTTTGCCAGAAAGTAAGTATTAAAATTGCATGATTGCAAGAACGAAAATTGATGCATTTGGAATGGATTCAATGATAAATTGGCTGAAAAGAGATGGAGATCGACTCATCTAATATGCTAACTCTATATTCTTAGCCCACTGTAATTGATGATGATGTTACAATGCAAGTTGACTGGTTATTAGACAACTAATTCGCTGCTTCTATTTTTGTATATCCTTTGGTTTTCTGGTGATCCTTGACATAATTTTGTTATAGTTTGTTGAAATATATATCTGAACTTTTTCAGGGTTCTCATCCAAATCAATCAGCTTCTACAGGAGAACATAGTAATGGTGTGTTTGGGAGATTTCGGTCAAGGCATAATAGGACATCCTCATGGAACGGAGAAAGCCTTGGCTGTCGTACTCTTGATCTTCGCACATCAACAATAAAAATTGATGCAGAGGACTCAGATCTCCGGCTTTGTTTTAGAATAATCTCGCCATCAAAATCATACACTTTACAGGTAAATGATTAATCAGGGTGAGACTTGAGAGAGCTGCATTTGCATGATCATTTGTTGGAAGTGATGCAAATATCTTTATCTGCCCAAGATATAAAACTTGGTTTGAGATCAGACAACCTTGTGTCACTTCCCTGTTCCCTGAGTTCAAATGCCATCTGTCTTTATTGCATTCACCAAATGTAACCTTTAGAAATTAATGCATCATGTTAATTGTGCTCTGTTATGTAGACTTTTATGGCATACAATATTATTGGTCTATGAGTAACACTCTTATGCAACCGTCTAACCATTAGACAACCCAATTTAGCGACAACTTTTTGTGCTTTAGGGGCATCTTTTAGTGACTTAGGGGTGACTTTTTTTTAACTTGGGGTCATTTTTGAGATTATTTTAAGTTGTAAAAGGCCACCCATAAATTGCGAAAAGTCACCCGTGAATTGGGTACTAACGGTTAGATGGTTGTACCCAAGTATTCATGTCTATCTTTTAACCTGTGATTAGGCAAAGAGAGCAAAGACTTTCTGAACAGATTGATGAGGATTACCAAATAACTAACTCCAAAATCTTAACACTTTTTTCTGATAATGGTTATGGAAACAAGAAAACATTTATAAAAAATCAATTGCATGGCAAATAAGAAATATAAAATTTTGGGTAAACTACCTTATATTTTAAGTAAAGGACTTCCAAGTTGACTTAGAATGACCCTTTTACCCTTTGATTATAATTTCCGAGTATGAAAATGATGTTTGTATTTTAATTCAAATTTCTTGTTAAAAAAAAAAACCCTCACTTTTCTTCTTCTCTTCCTCTTACTCTCCACTCCATGAAATCCACAACCTCTTTTGGAATTATTGAAATCTGATAGTACTTGGTTTTGGTTTTGAGTTTTATTGAATTTCCAATCCTTTCTTGGAGATTAAGAAGGAGATGGAGGGGTCAAGTGGTTGTTGCCGCTGGTTGTGGTGGCAGCAGAGGGGGTCAGTGGGGATAAGGAGAGAGATTAAGAGCAAGTCTTGAAGGAGGATCGTCGTTTTGGGTTTCATGAGAGGAGAGAGAAAGAGGGAGAGAAGAAGAGAGGGGAAATGGGGTTTTTTTTTATAAAAAAGAAAAAAAAAGTTGAATCAAAAGTACAAAAAGTTGATTTGAATTTCAAATTCAAAATTTTAGTTGAAGTGTAAAAACGTCATTTGAAGTCAATTTGGTATTCCCTCCGTTCCGCTAAAACCTTGACGGAGGGAAATGGCATGTCAATTAAAGAAGTTTGATATGGTGTAAAACTTTCAAAATTGCCCTTAGAGAAGAGAGAGGAGAGGGGGGAGGGGGTTGAGAATTAAATAATGGGAGGGTAGGTTTGGGTGAGGGTAGTTTTAAAATTTCACCAAAAAACTTTACTATTTTAGTCCATGTAAAGATTTTAGAGGAACGCCAAAACTTGCATCCGTCAAGATTTTAGCTGAACGGAGGGGGTAGTATTTTACCTAATACTGTCATAAAAGATAGTTTTGTAACAAAAAAAGAAAATTATATATATATATATATATATACAATAAAGGTCATATAAGCCTCTATCGTTGTAGC
>BSSO01005691.1:0-12825 GCA_030267885.1 Mesembryanthemum crystallinum | reverse complement strand
TTGCTTATTAGAATTGGTTAATTTTGTATTAGAATTGGTAATATACTTTACTATTTGGTTAACTTATAAACTTAATCAGAAGTCCTTTTAGGGGGAGGAAAAACCGGGTGGGCTATTTTTCTGTTATTAAAACTACAATTACTTACCAAGTGAATTTGATAAGTCTTCGTTTATTTTATTTTGAAAGTTTTTTGATATAACATTATTAAAAATTGAATCAAAATGAGTTAAATAATAATGATATTCAATATCATTTCATAAATAGTTCAGATAAAAATAGCATATATGAATGTTAGATTAGTTGGTAAAGAGTTAGCATTAAAATCTAAAGGTTTTGAGTTCGAATCTTCTTAGCTATGATTTTTATTCTTTTTTAAAATTGAGAAGATGAATGTGGTGCTTACATGGTAATGGATGTGACACGTCAACGTATACGTGGCAGTACTAATTGCTTATATGGCATGCTTATGTGTCAGCCTCTGGTTGAATCATAAAGTAGTACAAGCAAATGTCTTTGCCAAATGCTTTTGCACAGACAACAAGTCATTACAAAGATTTTGTCCACCATTTATTTAGATTTGATGGAACATTCAAACATGCATGTTCAGCCATTTGCCAAATCATGTTGCTTTTTTGTCTCCATTCAATGAATTTGTTGCCCTTGGATAAAAATTACTCAATACTAGAATATTCAAATTTTGATAAGGTCCCTTTTCCAACAATATTCTCTTAAATCAAAAGTTATTAGCTACTGTACTTAATTAGCTTATGAGCTACCTTAATATCAAATGTCCTATAAATAAAACATCGATGTAGAAAAGAAAATAAGTTGCGAGAGAGAGAGGTACTTAACATCACTAGCAAGAAAACCAGATTGAGATTGCTCATCGGTACAATCCTCGATGTTGGCAATGACTTGACACGGATTAATAGTATGATATAATATGCATTAGTAGATACTATATGATTATGTGAGGTTCAAGCTAAATTGAGGTTTGTTATTAGAAAAAAAAATGCAAAATAAATGGTAGACCAATAATAAAAAGAACTAGCTAATAGACTTAATTAAGTTCCACAACAATAGACTTGAATTGTATTAATGATCCTGTTACGAATTGTTAGAATTCTAGTAATCAATTATTAAGGTTCTACTAATGGATGAAGATACAAGGGTGTGAAGTACTACACGAGGAGATAGTTGCTCACTTATTGTGAGGCTTCCCTATGGTTCTCAACTTCTCAATGTTGCTTTGATTAGGAGACGAGTATACCACTTGATCATGATGGATTTGTTCTGTAACGTGTGGAAGAAATTATTGTCGAGTACTCAGTAATATGGGCGCATGGTTGGTTACAATTTACAACGGAGTCAATATAAATGCATAATCAAATTGAACACCCGATACTATAAATATAGTGGAACATCAAATGAGACGTAAAAGAGACGAGAGATCTTTATCAGTGATGATGTGAACTTTTGCGAAACCATAATGGTAATTATAAATGAGCTTTGCTGCTTAATGTTGTAAGAGTCCAAGCCAAAGTGCTAGAAGTGCTATATGGGTTAACCCTAACATGAGATGTATGTAAGGTTAAAAAAAAGGTTGAATATTGTGTTAATTAAGAAAGCATAACTAAGCTTTTGTGAAATAAAACCCTCATAAAGTATTTATGCATTTTATACCTACTTTAAGACTTTGATTTTCAGAAATTAGTGAACTAAGTTAACCTATAAATTTTGGATCCTCTCCAGTTAACTGGATGGTCCAGTACTTTAGTTGTGAGGGAGAAAGAGATGATGTGGGTTGGATCCCACCTCTCCATTCCCTCACATTCAGTATACTGTATACTGGATTGTCCAGTTAACTGGAGATGATCTTTTTCCGTATAAGAAACCTCACATCACAACCCCAAAATCATCACTACATGATTCAAGGATTGAAAGACACACACAGCCTCTATATTCATAGATTGAAAGTTGAAAACAGACACACAGCCTGTTTCACAGTTCCAAAATTGCGCTTCTGATGTTTCCCTGTTTCTTGACACCAACAGGTATCAGTCTGCAAGAAAATACCTCTGCAAACAATAAACTTGCTTATAAACTGTAGCAACTAAGATCACATAACAAAGATGAAAATTGCCTTCAAATTCAGAACATATTTTGCCATTAGCTGAATTTTCCCATCACATGAAACCAAATATTAGGGACAATCGGGAATGTATAAAACCACACACAACACACACCAGAACATAATTCTGACAACCTACTTATTACATGATTCTAACTTCAGACCCACATCATCTCCCATTTGATGAAAGGAGAGAGAAAATAAGTGGAATTCCACCAAGAGCATCTGCTGCACGCGAAAAGGAAACCCCAGATGTGCTCCGAGATGGCATAAGCAAGAGCACAATATGAGGGCAGTCTTGCTACATCAGCAAAACTCCATTTTATAAAGAATCTCTTGCAAAAACCAGACTGCAACCTGAACTGCTGGCGACACCAGCAAAATATACTCTCTTGCAAAAAACCAAACCCCAGCTGAACTGCTCACAACATTAACCAAAATACTCAACTGAACCATGCTGCCAAATCAAAATAACTGATCCAGTATGAGATTCTCATATCAAGTGATACCTTACTACTGATGGGCGAGGGCAGATCAAACTCCCTCTATCTCACCACTCACACATCTTGTACCACAAGACTGATCCGCTTCCAAGGCAAGCGTAATTGGCGTCTCAGTTCTTTGGCGAGCACAAGCCACACAAACTGATCCACCTGACATCAGCTACAGAGCCGAAAATTTGCTGGGATGCCAGAACATTTGTTTCGTATTTTTTTGGGTCTATGATCGTATGACACAACAACAACTCCCGCTAACCACTACAAACTCATATTTTATCCTCTCAAATACCTCCCTGAATGCACCTGGAAACGACCCGCGATCCGCTTGATCATGGGCAGCCCGAGCAAATCAACAATAATCAACATTGCAAAGCCACTATGAAAGACTCTGTTAGCTTCAACTGTTTAACCGATGGCAGCAAGCCAATGATAACCACAAAAGACACCACCACAACCTCTAGCCAGGGAATGAAGAACCTGGCTCGGGCTCAACCTGACAGGTTGCATGGTTTGAGGTACTATGCGACTTCATACAATACGAACACCAATAATCCAAGAAAAAAGTCTCCTCATATTCAAAATGCTCAACACATGTTCCACAATGAACACAGCGGGGAATACAAATTCTACATCCTCTGCACGACTGAGTAGTCTGATCTTTTCCCTTGCAAATTTCAGAAGGGCAATCAAAGACCAGCCTGATGTTTTGGCACCTTGGACACATATCAATGTCGATGGGACGGCTGTCTTCACAGGATAAATAAAAATCTTTCCGAAAAATAGAGTGTAGCTTGTGATGATTTGCTTCTGCGTGGTTATGAACACCCAATATTGACATTACCTCTTCAAAGTGCTTTTGTGTCACACCATAGAGTCCACCGATTCGGAGATACTTTATCCCAGTGACAGCCACCTTCTTGAAATCCCTTAAGCAACTTATAATGCCATCAATACTAAGTTTTGTGCATCCTGGCACACACAGCTGAATCAACAGATAAGGGAGTTAGTAATGGCACAGTATACTGAAAACATGAATCATTAAATTATAGGACTTCAGATTAAAACACTACATGCTGAGAACAAGAAAGAACGTTGAATATTCTATCAGCTCCAAATGGGTAAATTACTAGCAAACCAATTAATATCAAGCTAGAGTAGACAAGAAAAAGGATCACTTAGTACCATATTATACTACAACAGCCACTGATAGGCTTGCATTTGATAGATACTGGTCCCAAACCTGTTTTCAACCCAATTGGGTGTAGTTGCAAAAAGCCCACGGCTGCCCTTGCAGGCCATTAGCCTATGCTCATACCCCACCGAAAAATTAAACACTTTTCTATGGACTCCAAAACGATTCTTTTCATGAGGAAACCAAACACACATATCACATCTATCGCATGCTCAACAATTTACACAACATCGTGCAGGAGTGTAGAGCAGAAATTGACTATGATTAACTTCACTTCTAAAGACAGACTCGGGCATCAAACTCAAACCTATCCAAATGTCAAAATTGGCTAATGCATACAAAAATCTGCAGCAGCACTGAATTAGTTCCTCTGCACAACATAAAAGTGACGATGCTTACGAAGTATATTACATAACCCTCCCAACAGTCTCCCTCCATATGTAGACAGAAAAAACCCTTTGCACAGTTTTCAACAGTATAGTCTAATTGCCTACTGCTATCCACAACCAAATAAAAAGACTTGACAACTGTCTGGCTTGTTACATCAATAAGCATTTCCATGCATATCCGTGGTTAGAATATCTACATTCAGAGGATTGAGGTGACATAAATCATTCATACTTTCATTCAAGATAAAGAGTACAATGCCTTTGTTCGTGCACCTACAACCACTAGTTATAATATTGAACCTACTTGGGGACAGCATAGACAAGCCCCTTTCTAGCCAAAGGAAAGAAAAGTGGTAAAAATCTTCTCTACAGTAGCTAGTTTGGAAAGGGTGAGGGGACAAAAATGAGTACTAGTGAAGAATGAAGAATGATCGTCAAATTTTCAACAAATATACAAATGATCTTAACCTATCAATATCTAATTGAATAATCTTAGCCATAAGCTCCCTTCTTTTCTTTCCCTCTAGTAGTACTCTTCATCATAATACCAAAAATTGTGTATTCCTTTCTTGTCATGTTCCGTAGTACAAAGTAAGTAAATCATTCTTCACTTCCATGCACGTAAAAACATCAAACAAATTCATAAGAGGCAGGATATCAACGAAAAAAATAATATTACCATAATTATATTGTCATTGTCAAGATATCCAGCAGGTTGAATCCTCAAAAAACACACGTGTGTATANATATATATGCAACTGAAGTGGTGGGATGTAAGTTAATACATTCAGATTTGGCATACACATCATAATATTAACATTCCAAGACAAACCTGACAATTTCCATCCTCCAAAACTTCCAATCAAAATTCAAAACACATAATAATCTACAACACATACAGTATCTATAACAAACCAGCATGGATAACAATGATGGATAGATTCCGTAATAAGTATTGACAACTGCATATATATTAGTAAAAATTATGTTAAAACAGAATGTCCAATGTAAAGTGAATTACTCGTAAAGTACTAACCTTGATCAACCTCATATTACTTTCAAGAACCCGCCTCAAACCTTCATCTGTGACCCTTTTGCACCCCACAAGGCTCAAGCAATGAAGGTTACCTTGAGCCCTGCTGGTTAACTGTAGAAGAACATCATCAGTGATCCTATCAGTCAGTGGATGATCAATGTGGATACTCTTCCACAGAAGGGGGTCATTTTGAACTGTAAAGCGCAACGACTTGCAAACTCTTTCCACAGAGAGTAAATCAAGAACGCCGAGATGACCAAGAGCAAAGCTCAAGGCTGGGTGAAGACCTCCATCATCTGGATCTGAAGCAACCCCCACAATCTCATGGTGATCTTTGTTCTGGTCAATGCCCGCATTAGCATCATCAGTGTACACACTCTTCATCGTGCTAGGAAGGCCAACACTGATATCACAAAATGGATGATTGAACACCTCCTCTCCGAAACATCTGTCAACCCTGTTAACTGTCAGGGTCTTATCATCCAGTTTTGTATCATCATCATCAGAGTACATACTCTTCGTCGTGCTAGGAAGACCAACACTGATATCACAAAATGGACGACTGAACACCTCCTCTCCGAAGCATC
Source organism: Mesembryanthemum crystallinum (assembly GCA_030267885.1). Classification (NCBI taxonomy): domain Eukaryota; kingdom Viridiplantae; phylum Streptophyta; class Magnoliopsida; order Caryophyllales; family Aizoaceae; genus Mesembryanthemum; species Mesembryanthemum crystallinum. The sequence goes on along the minus strand of BSSO01005691.1, from coordinate 6,989 downwards.
TGTCAACCCTGTTGGCTGTCAGGGTCTTATCATCCAGTTTCATATCATCACCAGAGTACACACTCTTCGTCGTGCTAGGAAGGCCAACACCAACATCACAAAATGGATGACCGAACGCTTCATCTCCGAAGCATCTGTCAACCCTGTTGGTCTTGTCATCCAGTTTAGTATTCATAGCATTATTAAAAATAAGATTCCATCCAGCAAAAATAGAGGAATCCCCTTCACCAACACCAACCTCAGCTCTGCCATAGCTGCCATAATGGTATTCAAGCAACCCTGCTGTAATAGCAGTGACAGTAGAGCTTATATCCATTCCGAAAGGATCCGCAGGCAACACATTCTCCCAATCCATATTGTCCCCCTCATAATCAAACAGATCCTGAACGTCCCGACTCGATGACCATTGCATCCCATACCCATCTCTGTTCCTCTCCGGAATCCCCTCCACAAGACACCCATTAGCAATCCTCATATGCGAAACTAGATTATCCTCGGCTAGGTGAGCCGGAAAGATTTGACGGTGAGAAAAATTCAGAGCCATAGCTACAATTCACCGAAACCCTAAAGGAGTCTCTCTCCCAGTAATCAAAAATCAACCCTCCCAAAATGAAGAAAAATATAAAAAAGCCCTAGGATTTCTCTTCTATTTTCTTTTTTGCATGATTTTCAAAAAATAAAAATAATAAATAAAAGTAGGACGACAAGGAAAGAAAAATGTACAAAGAACAAAAAGGAACGAAACCCTAATTACGGGAAACGTCAACAAGGAAACCCTCAATTTTCAGCAAACTAAAAAAACGCACCAAAAATATCACCGAGTTTGTTGCGTGGAGAATTCAGAATCTTAAAGAAACCCTAATCAAACGAAGATGAACAAGGATTAAAACTATACAAATCAACAATCAAGTTGTTGCTTTTTTTTAAGAGAAGAAACAAAAATTAGGGATTGAAAATGAAGACCCAATCCAACTAGGGTTAGCAAAATGAATTACAACCTAAAAAAACCATACCCACAAAACCCAATCAACAACCCACAAATTACACAAACCTCAAATTGAAAAATCAACAAAATGGGATATCAAAAGAGAGTTCAAATCACCACCAACCCACAAAAAAGAAGACACCCACCGATGAAAAAACCCTAATCTTTTTTTTGTTTTTTCTACAACAAAGGGAGGAATTATCAGTACTAATTAGAGAGAACAAACAAGGTCATCATCACCTGAATCTGGATCCAGAGAGAAATGGAAAACAGAGAGAAATCCAATTTGGGGGAGAGTGGAGGGGAGAGAGAGAGGAGAGAGAGAGAAAGAAAGAGGGGTGTTTGGTGTTTGAGGAAATGAAAAATTTAAGGGGAGGAGAGAGAGAAGAGGAGAGAGAAAGAGGGAGAAGAAAGACACGTGTGGGGAAAGAGAAAGAAATGAGAATTCAAGGGGCTGTGCTGTTTCTTCGCTAAGGGTATTGCTAACGATGTGGCGGGAGGCCTTTCACCCTAGTCTTTCGCTCATTGGCTACTTGTCTATTGCCCATCTATATCTTCATCCTTTTTTAGATGGATAAATCAAGATTTGATTTTTAACCCTAAATTTCTCATCTTTGTTGTTTAAGTCCCACATTAACTAATTAGGATTCTTGTTGGATTTTTAACATGATTAACAAACAATGATGGGCAATATTAATAAGAATTACTTTCGAATCTTAAAATTGTGGTATAGACTTCTTGATATGTTTTTATCCGAATATGGCACTTAAAATCTGACATTAATAGAGTATCGAAGTAATTTGACAAGTTAATGAGTCTTGATGATTCTTTAACATGCATTATATTGGCTTGATTTGTTATCTTTGTAAGTTAATACAACCATTGTTCAGTCTTATTGTGATGTTTAATGGTACTTAGTTAATATGTGCATCATTATTATGTCTTGTAGAGGGAGTATCTCCTTTATGTCTTTGTATGAAATATAATTAACAGAAAAGTGTATTTGTACAAAATGATGACCTAAAATTTATAATACACAAAGTGACCTAAAATTTTCCATATGTTTTGAAGTCCACTTTGATTAACAATGATTCTTGTTAGTTCTTTTAACAAGATTAGAGTAATAAGCAACAGTAACCGTATGGACGCTATTATATATTTTAGTTTTGAGGATTCACAAAAACTTATATGAGGCGGCCTCATACATGAGGCCTAGTACCTTGAAGAAGAAAAAGTGGTACCTAAAAAGTGGTGGTACCATTTTTTTTCAAGGTACCAAGCCTCATGTATGAGGCTACCTCACACAAGAGTAATTGTTGAGGATTTATGAATCTTGAAATTCACTGTATAGTTATTCATACATATATGTATTTGAAGATATCACTAATAATATTCACGACCTAATCGTAATTCTTATAATGGCGTCGGTTTTATATTGTTAAGACAATCGTTATTCAATCTTATTATGATATCTAAATGCATAGTTAACAGTTAGGATTTGCAACATCATTGTGTGTATTATGGAGAAGACTTCTCCTCACTATTTATATATGTTTATAACTGAAAATAAAGTCTAAATGCACATTATTCTCGGTATTATTTGATGTTTTTAAAACAGATAATGCACACATATTTCTCCTATAATATTAAAATTTTATCTTTATTAGTATTATAATATGCGACTAAAATTCCAGCTAACTTATAGAGTTACACAAAACATATTCATGAGCATGCCTAAACCTATGGGTCTTTATGCCCCTACTAATTTTCATATTTATTGACGCTTAAATTTCCTTAAATATCTATACTTTTACAATAGCATGTTATATACACTGAAACTATATTTGGGAAGACCAAAGTAACTTATAAGCTATACTAAATAACTTATCTCGAGAAATTAAGCTCTCATATAACTCTCAGAAAAAGATTGTTTTATATCTTACCAAATACAGTACAAGTATACCGGTATATCGTATATTCATCAATATCATGAAATTATGTTAAGTCCAACATTACCAAACTATTGAAAGATTCACTTATGGTCAACGATCTTGTTACCCTCAAAAATGGGCCTGACTGACATACGGACAAACTATGAGCTGGCTTGGGCCCAGCCCAAATCCACTAAAAATAATAATAATCGGGCCAGCCTTTCAAATTACCATAATCTCATTAACATATCATTAACACAAAAACATTTCCCTCCCATTTTTCTCCATTTTTAGCGACAAGAGAGAGAAAGAGGAGAGAGAAAAGACAAAACCCAAACCCAAACCCTTCAACAGAGCTCACTGCTGCAAGCAATTCTCAACAACTGCTCCATCAATGGAAGGAGACGACAACGACGACCAACGCCATGGATTTGGCAGGAGAGAGAAAATGTCGAAGAAAGGGAGTAACAATGGCGGTAGGAAGATAATCGCATTGACTGGAACCGCTGCTCTCGTTGCTATCGCTATCAACTTCGCTCTCGTCGCCTTCAAATCCCGCAAGCATCGCTCCAAGCGCAGAGGTGAATGTTTTTTACTCTCAATTTTGGTTTTGCGTTGGTGTTTATGGAGTTGTGGTTGATGTCAGTTGGATATGGTTTGTGTGTTTATGTACTGTGTTTGATCTTTAATTTTGATGTTGTTTTGGATGATTTTGATTTGTGTAGATCTCGTTGGGTCAAATGTTAGGGTGAATTTGTCAGCGTCTGAAATTCGGAAATTGGCGGATCGTATAATTGCGGAATCGAAGGAGGTTCATGATGCTGTTGCGTCTGTGCCTGTTGACAAGGTTAGTTTTCATAAATGGAAGTTACTGGTTTTTTTTTTAGGTTGTGCAAATTTTGGTCGGTTTTATGCTCAAAGTATTGCATCCCTTAATGATGAAAGGATAGGTGGTTGAACATGGTATGTGAATTTCTTGAATTTTAAGTATATGATTGTCATAAAGGGAGTAGGTTAAGGGTTTTACAAACCGCGATTGTTGTCCCTTCTTGTTCTAGGGATAGTGCTCGTGGATATGTTGAAAGTTGAAACATTCTTTAGTGAGTCATTATAATGCAAGAGGACTAAAGAAGCACTTACATCATGCTAAATCACTTACACTATTGCACACTTACAGCTACCAACGATTATCTAATTGCTCATAGATATCACAATGGTATTTTTTTTTTTTTTTTTTTTTTTGTAAAATTTTAATTTTATATATTCAGTCTTGTTAGTTATTTGTCCTCATGCCCACCATAAATGTGAAATTTAAATGTTGGGAATTTCGGATGCTTATGAATTTACTTTATGTTGCTGTTTGTCTCAAGCAGCAATGTCCCTAACTTGCAAAGACATCGATTACTCTCTGGTTGGCACCAGTTATGGTGTATGAGTGTATCTTTAAATTCATATTTTATCCATTTAGGGTGAATTATGATATCTTAATTGCTTCATGCTCGTCTCTGTCAAGCATGATCAATGTTTTCTCCAAATAAGTCAGCAAGGAGTCATTGACTCTTTGGCAAGCAAGTGTAAGAAGAATATGTTTTTTTTTGTGTGTGTTATGCTGTCTCCTTTAAAGGTAAAAACAGAAAGTATGAATTTTGCTAGGTGGATTCAAGTGCGCAGTTGTCAAGTATGATTAAATAAGTTAAATTTTGTATTTTGTGAGGTAGGTTGGTCATATTCTTCTAAATCCATTGTACGAATAGTTGATAATTAGATAAATTGAAATGCCTTTCCGTGTCTTGTTGTAAAGCATAGCAAGAAAAAAGAAGAACTTGTTCAGTCCCCATTAAAGAACTTTTTCATTCACTTGAAAGGTATTTTCTGTCCATTTGTAGGTTAAATATCAAAATATTATGGCTCTGGCAGAACTAGAGGCGCAGCATTTTCCCATGGTCCAGTCTTGTATTTTCCCAAGGTTAGTGTCAACATCAGAGGATGTGCGCAGAGCTAGTGCTGAAGCCGAGCAGCGAATAAATGCACATGCTGCTTCTTGCAGGTCTCTTTCTGTCTGTCTCTCTTTTTCTAGTGAGCTTTCTCCTTCATTGCAAAAAAAGGATAAAGGAAAGCAAATTTTTTTTTTTGTTTTTTNAATATGAAGAAAGGACATAAGAGAATGTTTGTTGCAATTTTTTCTGTTTAATGGTGCTAGTTGCGGCAAATGCTAGACAACACATTATTGCAGAGTAGACCATGGTGTTATTGTCTGTTAAATTGTGTTACACATTATTTGTGAAAGAGTTTGTCCTTAGATGTACCTGACGGTGAGAGATCTTCTTGGTGTTCTTTAAAATTTCTACAACCATTATATAGCATCATGTCAGTTGTTGATGCCCTCTCCTTGAAAGGTTCACAATGTGTGCACATTTCATCATGGAAGGAAACTGTATAAAAAGAACAAAGATTTTGCAGAATATAAGCAAACTATGTTTAGGTAGTTTATGGGCTTTGTGAAAAAGGCAAAAGCCTTGTCTAATCAGTTATTCATGCTTTGCTGGCCATAGTGATTAATAGAGAAGTTTGGCTTGACATCTAGCCACCTGTTAAGTTTGACATGTTTCCTTTTACCGAGATATGGTCTAGTGTGTATCTCACAAAGATATGGTCTAGTGTGTGATTTTCCTTTCTCACATTCTGTTCTCATCATGAACGTGGAAGACAGATAAGGGCGTGTATCTCAAGTTCTCAACAACATGTCCCCAGACGAGTTTGTGGTGTCAAGAGAGTTCTATAAAGAGAATCAAAGTTGAGTGATACTGATCAAATGGCAGTGGCCAAAGATACTTGGATCTTGCTTTCAAATTTGGCCGGCGTGATAAAACTTGATCCAGTTTTAGATTTTACAAGTTGTGCATAACTAAATATGCTATTAAGGACCAGATTATTGAAATGTGTAGCTGGTATCCTGGTGCAACCACTATTACTGCATTGACTTTATTGAATTACTGATGAAGAGCATAGCTTGACAGCCTTTATGGTCAAACAACTTGATTGTGGACAGAGTTGGGTAATGGCATTTATTTCACAGTTCGTGTTGTGAATTAATGGATGTATCTTCTTAGCTAGACATTATGGTACTTCTCCAAATAGGGTAACTCCTGAAATCTGGTGAATACTATATACAAATCTTGAATATGTTAAAGATCTTATTTTCAAATAACGTTAAAATAGTTCACATTTTATATGCGTTCTCGAAACATATTGCCGTTATATTAAATTCATGGAGTGATAGAATGATGTCTATGTCATGTGAACTCATCAGAAAGCGTGAGGATGTCTACCGTGTTGTCAAAGTTTTTGCCACCAAAGGAGAATGGATAAATGCTGACGCCAAATGCTATGTTCAATCACTGGTATGCAAAGGAAGTTTTTCAATTTGTCTATTTTCTTTCACTTCTCTTTTTGGAACCGCTGCTCCGACTTAGTCACAAAACAAACAGGGGGGATATTTAACAAAGACATGAATTTATCTACTTAGCATTTTCTAAAAAAGGGTTATGTGGTTTTTTTTGGAGAGAGCCTCCACATCCTAGTCTTCATAGCTAGGGGTGGCTGTATACATCTTGGCAACCTGATACTCAACCACAAGTGAAATTACACTGGGTGGTGGTTGTTATTATTGCCTTCTTTTTCTGTTTTTGTGTGAATATTTATTATTGCTTTTTCAGTGACAGGTTAGAGATTTTGAACGGAATGGATTGAACCTTACTTCAGCCAAGAAAGAGGAGGTTCAACGTTTGCAGGCTCAGATAGATGATTTAAGCATGCAATACGTTCAGAATCTCAATGATGATCATAGTTGTCTTCTCTTCACTGAGACAGAGCTAGACGGATTGCCATCGGAATTCCTTCAGGTTATTTGTTAAAAACTTTTGTCTTCTGACAACTCAGACCCTTTGTGATTGTTGTACTGGTTGGTGAATATTAGGCGTTCTAATAAACAAGTAAACTACTTCGTTAAAGTAACAAGTGCTTTATTATCTATTAAATTTCGGAAATTTCCTATGGTACCCCTGAACTTTGGC
>BSSO01005690.1:0-12826 GCA_030267885.1 Mesembryanthemum crystallinum | reverse complement strand
TAAAATTTTTATAATTTTTCGAGTTTATATAAGTACAATTATTGATGGTCAAAGTGTCGTCTTGAGAACCGTACAAAATCTCAACGTAAAGATTTAAAGGAACGGAGGGAGTATATATATATAATATGTATATTATTGTACGTTATGTTTGTATTAAGATACTTTCATAATATATTTTTGGACACTTTCTTAATACATTTTTTTTTTTTGATGTCTTTTACTTGTATATTTTGAAAAGAAAATTATTGGTTAAAGTTATACGTCAAAAAATACATATTACAGTTCATGTCAAGATCAACATCTAAACCAGTTTAAATCTATCCATATTCATCAACCGATCATCGACATTATTGGTGGTGTTGTTTTTCCAATTAGTAGCTGCTGCAGCTTGATAACTGGTCTCCACCATTAGATGTAGCCATGTAGGGTACATCTGATAATCGGCATCATCCAACGACAACCATGCAGTCGTTGTCGAATTATGGGGAATCTCCTAATTGCCGTTGGTGTTGTTGTTGAACTTGCCAGTTTACTTGAACCGAAACTCATCACGGCAATAGCCATCAAGTTCACAAAGGATTCATAATAATCATCAGTAGAATTTTCTAGAAGATTGTATGGATTGTATTGGTGCGAGTCCAATCTTGAGAGGGTTGTGGGCCCCAAGTTGGGTGGAGGCGGAGGGGCTGTACGTTTAGGCTGAGGCATTACCCTCATAAATGGAGATCTAGCCCTCGCCAATGGCGTCATTAGGGTTTTGATCGTTATTTGTTAGAGTTTTGGTTGTCGATAATGTTGACAACATGGTTTATGAATCCGTTCAGGCTTTTCATGTACTCTTGGAGAATTGCACTACTCCTGCCATGGTCACTCACAAATTTTTTGTTTAAGACTGAAGCATTGTTTGTGCAAGGGTCTTCAAGTAATTTCTTCCTCTTGACACTTTGACATATTGGCTAAGATATGTGTCTCAATATTAGTATTCGTTTATGCCTCTAATGAACCATTCTCTACTTCGTATAAGTTTGCATCTTGAACAACATTTAACGGGTAAAATCAAGGAAAATTTATAAAAAAAAAACCACCTTTTATAATGTCCAATTTAACGGAAAACCTCCTTTTAAAATTATTGCATAGTCACCTTTTACAAAAATTTCAATTGTAAGGGACCACCAAAATGGCTTTAAATGAACATTTTGCCAATATGTTATTTTTTTTTCAAAATTACAAACCGATTTTGTTTTTACCTCAAATTTTCTTAAAGAAATTCGTACCTTCTCTCTCAATCCTCAATTCTGTTCCCTATTTTTTCTCTCTCTCCCCCCTCCCACCTTAGGCAATAGGCACCATCCTGATCCCCTCGATCACTTTCATCACACTTCCTGCCCTCACCACCTTGAATAACCATTTTCTTAACCCTTCTCCACAAAAATCCTAAATGGGAAATCAATTAAGAATCTCACCCAGATTTATATTTAACTTGTATATGTCGATCCATGTACTTTAGATTATTGTCTTTTCAATTTCTCTTCAATCTTCACTCGAGGCAACTGGAATACATAATTTAAAGAATTGAAGCTTCAAGTTGCCAGTAATTTGACTAGTGCCTAGAAAACTTAAGATGATGGAGAGGGGCGTAAATTGTTCAGGAAATGATATGGGATAGGATAAGGAAGACGTCTTGGTGTACAGAGTGGTGGAAGAGGGTAGAGAAAGCAGAGGGGAAAAAGAGGGAGAGGGAAATATTTTAAATCAAATAAAATAAAATTTCAAAATAGAAAAAATGAGTTAAATTTGACAAAATAGTAAAGTGAGGGCAAGTCGATCATTTCAAATCAAATAGGTGGTTTTGCACAAAGAAAATACGATATAAGATGATCATTCACTTATAAACAAAAAAAGTATAATAAGGGATTCCTAACAAAATGAGCTATATATTAAGTGTTTCCTCGCAAATTTCTCAAAAATCAATTAAACATCCGAAACAGTAAGTACTCCCGAATAAAAGAAATGTACAGTATATTTGTGCTCAACGAATAAAAGTTGGCCCAACAAATATATATTAAGTGTTTCCTAATGATTTTGTGCTCATTGCAAATACTCTTCATTTTCGTATTGGGCTTTCTCGAGCCTATCATTCCAGTTTTGGGCCAGCTATTTTGGGCAGAGTTTTAACTATTAAGCCCAAACTAATTTGGAAGTCAATGAAGACCAAAAGAAGTGAACCTGATTGGTTGGCAACAGATTTTAAATTTGAAAGTTAACAAAATCAGAAAATTATTGGAGGCTGCACTAGTTAAGTGGGTAAATGTGATACTAAGACATTTTAAATCAATGAATTGATCAGTGTTTACTATTGGATGTATGTACATCACATAATTGTTTGGTTTAGTATTTGTTTTCTAAAATTTTGTTCTTCGAGGAGGGAAACAAGTTTTTCACTTCTTAGTTACATGGACATGATGTGGTCACAATTTCTTTATTTATTCTTTCATATAAGTAAAGCTTTGTTCTCTTAACTTTTTTTTTTTTTTTTTTCCTTTTTTGTTGATCTCAACCAAATCAACCAAAATCAACAAAAATAAAAATAAAAAATCAGTAAAATCAACAAAGTCGCTCTCTGCCGAATCTAACGAATCAACAAAAATTAGTAAAATCAACAAAAATCAACAATAAATATCAACAGATATAAGATGAAAAGAACTAACATAACCTAAATGATCACTAATACCGGTCTTTAAATCACCACTATTAATGACCAAACTACGTCATTTAACATTTCTTTTTGTACATTAAAAAAGGATTTGATATAAACTTGGTGATGAAGAATATGTGAGGGGTACTAAAACTTAAAATATACACTTATGTGAGTTATCATACGTAAAGAAGAAAACGAGAAAAGATGACTAGCATAGTAGCATACAAATTTACCGAGGATCAGGTACTACATGTACATTAATTTATTTGTTTTGTTATAAAAACTCATCACTTGCTCATCCGTATGCATAGAGTACTACTTTTTTTTTTTTTTTTTTTGGTGCAATGTATAGAGTACTAATTTGAGACTAGGTTCATGTTACATGTAATGTAGTACTCCACAAAGAGGCTATATCCTATATGTACAAGTCATTGTTGATCAAGTGGTGATTATGGTCAAAAAATGAAGAGGTGATAAGATCATCAAGTGGATAATTGCATTGGCAGTTACTGTACTTATATAAGTATATGGTAGTAATTGCAGCAACATTGACGGTGTAGGTACCTTACAAGTGTTTTAATGCAGCAAATCTGAAATTGATTGATTTATCAAATCAGAGAGAGAGAGAGAGAGAGAGAGAGAGAGACTATTGTGATAGAGGAGAGAGAGAGAGAGAGCGAGATGAGTGATGAGTGATGAGAGGTGGCATGCAACACTGGCAAGCTAGCATAGCATGGGAGACGAATGGGGACGGACGGTGATGATATTACTGATTAGGGGAGCAACCCAAAGTTATCCCTCCCTCATTTCACGTGATTTCACCATCGTTTTCCCCTTGGACTCTCCCCTTTTCCCCCTTTTCTCTTTGTTTTTTTTTTTTTTGTTTTTTTAAGGACAACGACCCCCGTTTAATTATCTAAATCTTAATTGTATCGAAAGAGGTGTTTGATCAACTCGTAAATAAGATTTAACTGATATATTAGGGTAATAGAGATGACTTTTGAACAAATTCTTAATACAACCCCAAAGTTGGCACTTTGAAAGCAAACACTTTGAATTAGCTCTAGCTATAATTGACTTTAATCATTTTTCACCTCTTCCTGTTTGGTTCCACCATTCACTACTTCTAGTTTGATCTGTAATTGTTGAGACTTTTCAATAAGCTATGTCATCATCTAAACTTTTGAGAGAATATAAGTTGCAGAAAATCGATTCTTTATGTGTTTTCTTTAGGACGGTTTAAACCTCTAACTAACATACTTGTAACTAGATTCATCGAGGTAGATCGATGAAACAGTTCAAGCTGCTGCTCCCTAGTCAAAGAAATTGGGCTTAATACTTATAGTGCAAACCCAACTTTTTCAAACAACCAATATTGATGATGGATTAGGGAATATGTTTGCTGCTCCTCAGTCCTCACCTCCAAACACATGAATAAAAATCTGAGAGCATAAGAGCATTGCCTTTTGAAGTTGAAGGTGAGACAAAGACATTACTCGTAGCAAATGCAAAGTAGAACTTGGCAACCTCTCAATTTCATTTCCCATCTTTCACTAACAATAATTTTCTGAAAGCAATTAATTACACCGAAGAAAAACCACAACTATAAACCTTAGCTACAATACAATTATAACTACTACGTTTTGTTTTCGCGTTTTAGATTTCCCAAAATCAAATCCATAACTCTACTGGCATGACTTTGATCAATTTTGATGACTTTGATCAATTTTTACGACTTTGTTCATTTATTATGACATTTTGTCAATACATAGTATATAACAGTCATTTTAATACTGACGTGGAATCTTGGTGGAAACATATAGTGGCTAATGATGTTGCATACTTATGATTTAGACGCAAGGCATCGCTATTGGACAATAGACACTCTGTTTTAATTTACATACACCAAAAATCCTTAGTCAGTGCGATGTTTGACAACATTTGTTAATCAAAGAATATGCAAAGCTATAAACTTTGCTAATATTTTTTTATCATAATACCCTTTGTTTAGTCAGTATTTTGGTACTAATTGCTTTTATTATATACCCCACATGATGGATTTTGATCAGAAAACTTATTAGTGAGAAGAGATTTGAATTATCAGTAGGTTGAATATATGCTTTTGTGTTTAAGCAAAGTATAGGTTCAGCTCTATGATTTCCTACCAATGTGCTATTCTCCTTTTGTTACTTTATTATTATTGGTTCTCTTCTTTTAGCTCAGCTGTAATGCATTAATTGGAACCCTTTGACTTTAATAAAAAATACTCCAATTTTTTAAGCACACAAGGATGAGTTTACTCGGAAGTAAAAGTCATTACGATGGAAATATGGAATGCAACTTTTTATTTGGTGAATATAGAGGTAAAGAGAGAAGTAATATGACAATAGTGTCACTGTAATTTTCATTACATCCAAGCAAACATTTTATGAGATCGTCCTAAACGCTTACGTAAGTACAAAAAAAAAAAATATCTTGCTAAGGACTTGAGACTTTGTTACAATGCATGTATGGGCTCAAACATGTGACTATTCTGATCACGGGTTGTTGAGCAGAAAGTGTCAAAATATGCAGCAGAATTCAACGGGTAGAAACTACTCTGTTGTTATTGTACACCATCAAGAAATAGGTACAAGTACTAGCAACTTGTCATAATGTTTACTTCCACTATGCACAAGCAGTTGCACAACCAATAAGAGAAACCAAAATGATCAGAAAAATCTGTTAGGACCAGTCCAGCAGACTCCAGAATCCCATGATGCAAATTCTATTGTAGTATTAATTTTGTCATATCAACATTCTTTTGCCATTAGGATTTTACTACTACACTGGCATTACATATGTCAAAAAAACAAAAATTAATTACATTTCGCTTCCGAACAACCCGTAAGGAAAAGAAAAAAAAAAAGAAAACTTTTATGTGCAATAAAAATTGGTTCACTGAACTCCATGGCCGCAAAAGTTTGGTTCCCTGTAGATCTCAAGGCCAAGCGGAGGACAGAACGAACAGCGCTTTATCTGATTGTCGCCATTGCCAGAATCCCCACATATTTCAGCATGTGCACCCATCACCATTCACCAAACCCACATTCTCCCTTTTCCCCACATAACCAAACCCATCCAACATAACCAATAACCTTATCACCAAATAGAACAAATTCCCCAAGGACAAATGGGATGGTGCTGTGAATCTTAGCTTGTATATATTCACTCTTTTCTTATTTTCGTATATAGATTTCCACTCTTTTATTTACCTAGGCGTCTAGGGTTTCATCGTCAGGGGAGTTGAGAGGGAAACATGTGTCCTCACCACCGGTGTTCCAGAGGAAATGAGCATAATTGGCAGCATAGAAAGAATTGCTGGGATCAGCAGAGATGGCCTCTAAAAAGGTCTCCTCAGCAGCCCATAAGTCGTTCCTTGCTTGCCATAAGAATGTCGCGTATTTGTTGTGTGCCTCGGCATCTTTTGGTTCCACACCTATTGCCCTCTTAAAATACTCTTCAGCTCTGTCACACCAAACACAAAGGAACATAAACAATGCGATTAGCCACGACTCTCATTGACAAAATTTGCCTCCAAACTAGGATACATTGTAGACAGTTAAAAAGTTTTGATGCAAAAGAAAGCAAAAGTCTGTTGCTGTAGTACTCCATATGTTAACTTGGTTCAAATTCTACCTTTACATTATCAAACAATTAAAGGTTGTGATCCTAGCCTTATGACTTTAAGTACTAGTGAAGATTCACATCAAGATATAAGCGTTTTATCCTAAAAGGACATACAGTTTCATAACAAGTCGAGATTTTACACTTAAACATTACACGGAAAAAAGAAGTAATAGCATTCGAAATACTAAGAATATACTCCAGTCCACATATATTATACCAACTTGCTAACAACAACAAGAGAAAGACACAGACATTTTGGAACTTTATTGGTGTTTTGTCATGCTTGCAAATTGCTAAATTGCACCACATACATCTCTATCATCAACCATCAAGAACCCTGACCTCACCCAAAAGTCGATTTCATGAAAACAACAATCAAGATAGCAATGAAATTACCAATCACGTCAACACCAGGAGACCACTACCGAAAGTAACTCTACCATCTCTAAATTAATAAACTAGTGACACTTTTAACCGTCTCATATGTTACTTAACTCTATGCGATTGGACAAGATGGACTCATCAAAATAATACGAATAACAATAATAATAATAATAATAATTCCGAGACTAATACGAATGTGAAAAATGATAGGCGGTAAATAATTTTTACCTGTCATAGTCCTGAGCGACGAGATAGAGGAACTGAGCATAGTTAGCTAAAAGCAGGACGTTATTCGGCTCTTGAGCAAGGCCAGTTTGGTATAGTAGCTCCGTCCGGAAATACTCCTCATAATCAACATCGGCATCGATTTTCGCGGTCACCGGTGACACAAACCGCTGCAATGTCTCATGATCCAACGCCTCATCCCTCACCTCCCCCTGCATTCTTGAAGCTTCATCGACAATCGAATTCCATAACCCCATCTCCTCCACCCCTTCCCTCCCGGACACGGACACGGGCTCCTCCTCCCATGTCGCGAACGGGGACGCGCCATCTGGCAGTATCGGACGGTTCACATTTTCCGCCCTTCGATTTTGAGCCCATCCGTCACCTCCTGTCCCGCTCGCCACCGGTTTCGCCTTGCCTCCCCCGCCGTTCCCGCCAACTGAGGCCGTTTTGCCGCCATTGGAAACCGAGTATGACTTGATCACCGACGAGTCGAACTTACTGTTGCTAGTCCCGCTGGTGTTTATCTCCTCCACAGTGGCGGAAATGGCGGGAGGGACGGCAGCGAAGGCGGCAGAATTCGACAAAGAGTGGACGGTGAAATTGGCGAGTAAGATCATGATGTACACCATTAGAGTAGGAGTGTGGGAGAATACTTGCTGGAAAAGCCACACGAATGAAGCGTGCATCTCACCCTGCACTCTCGCGAGTATTCCCTTGAGATCCTCATAAAAGAGGAGCTCCCTCATTTGGAGAGTATAGCTATGGAGCTCTCTGATTATGAACACCATTGATGAGAAAGCTGTCCTCACTGAACAATACGCCGATTCGCCGGCTTCTATGAATTCCTCCTGCCATTGCTGCTTCTTCCTCTTTATCATTCGAAGAGATAACGGGAGATCCACGCTGTTCGCCTTCATTTCAATGCTCGCAGTCCAATCCGGCGGCTCGGACTCGTAATTCGATTCGAAATTCGAATTGCGAACAGATCCTGTTGGAGATTGAGATTGAAATTGAGAATCGTTTGATTTTTCTCCATTATCATTATCGTCATCGTTGTCGCCAGAGAGTTGAAATCTGACGGCCAATTCTTGAATTTTCCGGCTGAATTCCTCGTCGGAGAAGGTGTCGAAACTCGCACTACAAGCTCTTCGGATTGAGTGAGACGGTCTCTGCTGCTTAGGATTAAACTCGTAGGATCGAGTCCTGTAAAGCTTAGACGACATCGTTCCAAGCCAAACCGATCGACAGGCCAAAACGACGTCGTTTGATGCTCGCCCTTTCTTGGAACACATAGTGGCCGAAGGTGACTGAGGTACCGCCGGTTGTGACCACTGCAAATGCGGCGTCGCCACCACTTTCACCGCCATTTTTTATTTATTTTTTTTTTCTCTCTCTTTTGTGTTTGAGGAAAGAGGGGTGAAAAGATCGGCAAATTGTGGTGTTGAAGAAAAAACTCTTTTGTGATTTTTTCGAAATGGACCTGGAAAAAGAAAATTCAAAAGCAAGAGAAACGAGGCCACAAAATTAAGTCAGAAAGTTACGCGGTTGATTCGCAATAATAATACTGTAATCAACAATTTCACCATTAAAAAAATCAAAAACAAATGTGCTGAAATTGAATCAACGCCTTAACAGGCAACAGCTATACAGTCTCAAATGGTTTCTCTCTCTAAAACTGGAGCTTTGAAATTTCAGACGTGTGAAGTGTGAACATTAAGTAAATAAGTAATCATTAGTTAAGCTTCTTTCGAATTTCACCCCAGGAAATTCGGATCGAAGATGTGCAACTCGAGAAACGGCGCAAGAATCGAGAAATCGAGATTGGTTAAAAAAAAGCAGAAATCAAAAAGTATGCTTATTTTAAAATGAGTGTTTTTTTGAGAGTTGAGTTTAGAGAGAGAGAGAGAGAGGAACTCACTTTCCGATAGTTTGCCGGAATTGATGGAGATAGGTCGGTGGAGATATTTTCCGGCGAAGAGAGAGAGAGAGAGAGAGAGAGGGGGAGGGGCGAAGGCAAAGGAGCTTTCGCTTGGCTTTGTAGCCTTTTATTTTATCACAAGAGGGGAGAGTGGAAGAAAAGGTCAGAATCTGTTTGTGTATATATATGAGAGGATCATATGATCACGCACGAGGTCTTTTTACTAGTTTTAAAAAAATCTTTAGTCGAGGAAGTGGAAGGTGGGAAGAGGACAAAGTGTTAATAGTGTAGAAGAGAATCTTAGACGGTTTATTTACAATATCTTGCCATCAAGGGTGGGGAAGAACACATTGTGAGGGTTGTAAACAAGTCGAGTTGAATGTCTTTTAGAGTATGTATTATGGGTAGACCGAGAGGGTGTAGGTATTTAGTTCATTTTTTGAACAAGTTTTAATCGAAGATGTTCATTAGTCATTACAAATGCACTTGCTCGTTTGCTATAATACTCACAATGTAGGTTTAGCAGTATATTAAGTGTATATGTACAGTTTTCTACGTCAATTTGTCTTTGGTGAATTCAGTTTAGTCAAACCTAGTATGTCGCATTGTTACCTACTTACCTACACACAGGAGATTGATGGAGGTTGTTAGACATACTCATTCCTTAAATAAGATCGATGGTTTGAACTTATGAACAGAAAAAATGCTTGTTAGAGGTAATGTTTTGTCTTATATATAAAGTATTTTAAAATCATATACGAGTCGTAATTTTTACGTCAAATACGACAACATAAATGTCTTAAGAGTACATTTCCAGTAGTGGAAATTAATAGATTAGGTTATTGGGGATACCAAATCAATTGTCATACTCTCTCTGTCCCTTACTTACCCTAACAAACCATGCAAAATAAAGTCCCCTACTTACCTTAACAAACCAATAATTTTCTCATATCCTTCTTTATTTACCCCTCCACTATCTCTTCAATCCAATTTATAAATTATACTTTCTCTCTCTAGTCACTCTCTCTCTTCGGATTTTTTCCTCTCTCGCACCCCACTACATATTATTTTAATGTATCTCAATAAGGGCAAAAGAGGCAAAATTTACAATCCTTAAATCCCTCAAGAACAGTGGTTTATCAAGGAAAGTTGGGGACGGGGGGAGTATTATATATGAGAATCAAATCTAAAAATTACAAGGAACATTCACTATATGAGTACTAGACTTTTATTTGACACAGAACATGATAGTTTGTTAACCTTTTATCTTGAGTTTACGGAAAGGAGGAGGAGGATATATGAAGAGACTAAGAAAATGAACCAACAAGTGGTTGGTGTCGGTGATTCGACACTCTCATCGATCAAGCAAGTTTGAATGTTCACTTTTTATGAATGGAGATGCTATTTGTACGAAGCATTTTACCCCCTTTGTTAATTAATCGGATGTGAACAAGATTAACCCTTAAGCTATTTGAATTTTATTTGTTGCTTCACCCAATTATTTTTATTGCTTGTTAGCTTTTTCTCAATATTTTGGGAAAAGATGTGGTAAAGGGACTATAGTTCAAGACAATAGAAGAGAGAATTGGGAGGGAGATGCTAGCCATCATAATGAAGGTATACTAAGAAATTTTTTCTATACTCTGATTACTTCACTCTATCTCTCATTCATGAGAACTAGTTATTGATAAGAAAAGAAATGAACTATTGTAATAAGAACATCGTCTCTCAATCTTAAAATTTAGGACTTAATCCTTATTAACTGTGTTCCGCCCTCACAAGGCATTAAAAAATAACAAAAAAAGAAAAAAAAATTTTGATTAACTCTTCTGCGGAAATCACACATATATATATATATATATAATTGGGTACTTCACGTGTGAGGGTGACACGTGGCGAGCTGCATGGCAAGGATTGATTAGGTGTCATTATATTATTGGTCCACTTGGCATTGGTTAGCTCTTTTCCTTTTTCTTTTTTTTTCCTATGTGTCTTTTAAGATATCCAACTCTATGTTTCTCTATATCAAATGACACTCTATAAGATCAATAAATATATTTAAAATATAAATGAAGTGGTAATATTTAGGAGGTTTTATTCTATACTTATATATTTTTCACATTAAACCAGATGAATATGTTACTTCATCTTTAAAAGAATCTATCCCATTAATTTTTTAACATTATGTAAATTTTTGAAGACAAGTTGTACAAAAAATAAAAAAAGAAAAAAAAATCGCTAGCACAGTCTAGAAATAAAAGTTTACAAAGACTATTGCAATCTACTGTCTCAATGAAAAAAAAAAAAATACAAACTAAATATTGCTATATCATAAGCTACAATGTCTAAGCACATAAAATCGCTTAAGAATTTTATTAAACAGTTTTTTGTCCAAGTACCATTGGTATGGTTTGCTACGAAGGTCATAAATCTTTAAATATTTTTTTGGAGCAAAGCAAGACAAAGTAACGCTCTTGGGTGATTTCGCCATGTGAAATCACATAGAATTTTCATTCTTTTAAATAGTATAAATCATTTTTTTAAATGTTACGCCAAAATTATACTTTGACGAGCGAAATGTTGATGCCATGTTGAAATGTATGAAGAAAAAATCGTTTCCCCTCTCACCAAAAGATAATTTTACTAAGTCAT
The DNA here is from genome assembly GCA_030267885.1 of Mesembryanthemum crystallinum. Classification (NCBI taxonomy): domain Eukaryota; kingdom Viridiplantae; phylum Streptophyta; class Magnoliopsida; order Caryophyllales; family Aizoaceae; genus Mesembryanthemum; species Mesembryanthemum crystallinum. Next base: position 1,277 of record BSSO01005690.1, on the reverse strand, counting down.
AATTTTGATAAAAAAATAAATTTATTATGTTTATTCCGTACGAATTGTATATATGAATTTTGAAAATTGATCATACAAGTAATTGACCGAGAGACATAGAATGAGCCCGTGCGTAGCACGGGGAATCAACTAGTAATATTATACAGCTTAGAAAGCAAACTACAGTTTGTGTTTATGTTATTCAGTAATTGTCTCTGAACACTTACTTAATTATTGTTAATGTTCATATAACTATACCAGTTAAGTTCACTTATTTAGCTTAAAGCCAAGTTGACGTTTTGCATCGTGATTACTATAAAACATTTCAGTATTTGGACTTACAAATAAAGAAGGATAAGATTGGGAATCCACCTATATTGTCATTTTCAAATGTGAAATTATTATATGTAGTCAAGTGACTTCAAAAAATCTCCACTTAAAATAGCAACTTGCATTGCATGACATAATTGGAGAAAAAACACATTGAGATTCATTTCATAATACACAATTTACACTCTTGTCAATTATATTTCTTATTCAATTGTCGAAATTAACACAAGAAAACCACTATTTCCATTTCCATCCCCATTCCCTTTTTAATTATTCCACTCCATATTTCCTTATAATTTAGTGAATTAAATTAACTTTATTAAGAATCAAAGGTCTTGAGTTTTAATGAATAGTAACTAGTTTGTACCCCGTGCGATGCACGGATTAGAATTGTGATAAGTTGATTGTTATAATATCATTATCACATTTTTCTTTTTCTCTCTTTTTTTTATGAGTTCATTTGTATACCATTTTTTTTTCTTGAAATTTTATGTGTTTATTCGCTTAAATGTGAAATTTTGCATCACATAATGTATGTGTTGAAAATGAAATTTCACTCATGTTTATAATCTTATCTAGCTATGCGTGAGTGGAATAAAAAAAACATGCCCATTGGAAGTGGATTTTTTGCCTATTAGAATTGATTAATTTGTATTAGAATTATTAATCTACTTTACTATTAAAAAACTGGGAAAGCTATTTTTCTATTAGAACTACAATTGCTTACCAAGTGAATTCGATAAGTCTTTGTTTATTTTACTCTTAACGTTCTTTGATATAACATTATTAAAAATGGAATCAAAATGAGTTAAATGACGATCTCTAATGTCATATCATAAATAGTTCAGATAAAAATATCACATATGAATGTTGGAGTAGTTGGCAAAGAGTTTGCTTCAAAATTTAAAGGTTTTGAGTTCGAATCTTCTTAGCTATGATTTTTGTTCTTTTTGAAAATTGAGAAGATG
>BSSO01005689.1:0-12829 GCA_030267885.1 Mesembryanthemum crystallinum | reverse complement strand
TAGAAAGGGAATGCACTTTGTTGAGATCCTAGAGTTTGTTAAATTATTGGTGAATACTGAATACCGTTTCCAATGTATGTGCCACCTATTCTTTGGTGGTGGAAATTTAATTTCTTTCAGGGGGGTGGGGTTAAATCTGACCGAACAAAGCCACGCCCTCATACTGCAATTACAACCAGCTTGCCTGTAGATCTTGAATATGAAGCCAAAAAAACTCAATGGACAACTACAATCTCCATATGAACATCCTTATTATAGATCACCTAAAGTGTGTACACTCCATATTTACTCCCTTAGTCTAACAGGACACCTATATTGAACACTTCATTGATAATTTGGAGGAGTTCTACATCTTCTATTGGAAGTTTGTGGGATCTTTCCATCTGAAATTTGTAGACAGCCATTGCTCAGTAGATTCATTAAATGTTTCATTTTCACTGTTTAATCCTTATTAGATTTTAATACTTCTGTGGGCTATCATGTTTCCTGACTATCTGAATCGCAATGGCAGCCAAGAAATTCTACCCTGCTAGACAACGTCTGACTCTTCCGCTCAAACCCGGATCAAAGGAAAAGCCTACTGTCCTTAACAGCAGAAAGAGCGTCAAAGAATATTGTGATGGTAATTCCGACACCGTGACTGTGGTGTTTAAGGACCTAGGACCCCAGGTTTCTTACCGTACTCTTTTCTTTTGTGAGTACTTGGGTCCTTTGATCATCTACCCCATCTTCCACTACTACAATGTTTATCAGTTCTTTGGCTACAAAGGGGAACGTGTCATACACCCAGTTCAGACATATGCTTGTTACTACTGGTGCTTTCACTATTTCAAGCGTATCATGGAAACCTTTTTTGTGCATCGCTTCAGCCATGCAACTTCTCCTTTGTCTAATGTGTTCCGGAACTGTGCATACTACTGGTCTTTTGGAGCTTTCATTGCTTACTTTGTGAATCACCCACTTTACACCCCTGTTGGTGACCTTCAATGGAAGATTGGATTTGGATTTGGGATGCTATGTCAACTTTCAAATTTCTACTGCCATATTTTGTTAAAGAATCTCCGGAGTCCTGATGGGGGTGGAGGCTACCAGATACCTCGTGGGTTTTTGTTCAATATTGTGACCTGTGCCAACTATACCACAGAAATTTATCAGTGGATTGGCTTCAATATTGCAACCCAAACTGTGGCTGGTTATGTCTTTGCTGTGGTTGCTGCTGCGATTATGACCAACTGGGCACTTGCAAAGCACCGACGCCTGAAGAAGGTAACTTATATATACTTCCATTCACATGAATTGACAATTCTTCATTTTTGTTAAAGAGCACATTAAATACTGCCAAATCTTGCATTGGTTCAGGAAGTAACACCAAATATCTAATAAAATAGAAATCATGAACTTTCTACTTTGGTTAATCCACACCACTGATTTCGCCAGAAGTCAAGTTCTTGTTGAAGATCATGATGTGCTAGGTTGTGATAGATGTGTCAATAGAATCTACTTTGTTAACTTTTGGAGCTAGAAAGAAAACTGAAAACGGAAAAAAGGACAAAACTTAGAAAAGAGGAGGACTGAATGACGGACCTCAGCACGAATCTCCAACCTCAGGCAAAATTTGTGGTTTGGATATGAGTGAAGTATAAAGTTCATGTAGTCAACCAGGGCTAAAGTTGGTATGATTTGGTGTAGTTCTTTCTTCTTTTTTGAAGAACAGGGTGAAATCTGTACATTGCTTCATGCCTATAATTAGATCTCATTTCCTATACAATCTCTTTTCTCTAAAAAGTATACTGACTGCTAAACAAAGTTCCACCCATGACTCCTTCCCTCCCCACCTCATTCTAAGTATAAATAATGCAGGCAAACCCATGTAGGATCAAAGCTTGTAAGCATAGTAGGACGAAGTTATGAGCAAATTAAAACTCAGATCTTATCTTGGGCGAGGAAGAGGGAGAGGGAATAATAGTGAGAAATGGTATGCATGCACATGTAGGTTTTGTATTGGTTTGAGAAAAACGTGGGTTCCATTGGAAATTAGGCAGATATACCAACTGCTAAGTTTCCAAATTCTGGGAGACTCAACACCCCAACGTCTTAGAAAAGAGATTGACATTGTGTTTATGTCCAGAAGAACCATAATTTATGAGAAATGGGCCCCCAGACAATTGAACAGATAAACAGCTATAATGGCTCAGTCACCGACTCACGGCTAACTATTCTGCCTCCCTGGTTTAAGTTACAGATTTCCTACATTAATGGTTTTTATCTACAAATATTATAACGTTAATACCTTGTACAACCACTTTTCTTCTCAACCTTAAGATCCTTCTCATGACAGTCTGACACCCCTTTTCCAATTGGCAAGGGAACAGCATGCTGAGAAATGAATTTTATTTCAAAATCTTTCCTGTTTCCTTTCATCATGCTATGTTATCTGTTATTTTATGAAATTCCAGGTTTCACAATTCTAACACCAATATATTATTCCAGTTTCTTTACTACACACATTGTGATCTGACCTCCTGTGATTCCCTTTCACCTGCAGTTATTTGATGGAAAGGATGGAAAGCCAAAGTACCCACGACGATGGGTAATATTGCCTCCATTCCTGTAGAACCAAGGCACCAGTTTCTCCATTATTCAAACTTGTCAAGGAACGAACGTCATAGAGTAGTCATCAGCCTCTTCATATGTTAGCTTGTTGAATCAAATTTGCCCTGTTTGTATTTTACTGTTTTCTTCCGATACCCATCTTTCAGGGTGCAATGACATTTGGAATTCATTTCCCGAACCATATTATCAATCAAAATCTTATTACAGACAATTTTGCCAATCTTTTTTTCGATTATCCATGGGACTATTGTTGTGTTTGAACGTGCAGTTTGCACATTCTTGTAAAGTCAGGTTCATTGTGTCAGCATCTACAGCTAAGAAGAATGTGGCAGTTTTATACTGTAATGATTTCGGCACAAAAATACATTCTTTTTGCGGCTTAAAATTATTTTTATTGTCTTCGAATACTACACAAAATATTTGCGTACAGCCATCCATGTTGATGCTGGATAATGGATCGCACTAACAAGAATTACATACCAGGATGTCTTTGTCACGGGAATGAGGGCCCAGAATCTTCATCTGGGGCCAATGTGTCTTTATTTTGAGTCTCTTGCATAATGGTCAAAACTTTGATTCTTTTGCAGATCTTTAAGTCTTGTTTCTTTTAAAATGTGATAGGTTATCAATCCATATGAGAAAATGGAATTGCAAATGGTAAATCTATAATGTCAATTTGAACTAAGTTATAATTATACTCGTCTGTAAAGTGTCAACTTATTTAACAGATAACGCAATTAAAGTTCTTGAGAGTTGTATAGGAAAATTATTTGAATTCGAAACGTATCTTCGCTGCGATTTAAATTATTATACACCTGTACTGGATAATTACCAATATGTTAAAATTGGACTTGACACTATGCTTAAGATTGTTGGCAAACTCATTGTTATAATCAATAATAAAAAGAAAATGAATTACTCCATAAGACTAAAATCATCCAAAGAAACTTTTATTAGATTACCTATGGTCTTATGGAGGATTTATTTATTTTTTATATGATGAGACTAGTATATTATAGTATTATTTTTTTTTTAATATAAATGGTAAAAAAGGAGAGGATCCTTTCAAAAATGAGTATCAACATAATCATGGAATAACAAAAAATAGAAATAATTTATTATAATCACAAATTTAGATCTACATTTCAAGATCATGATCAAAAAAGAAGGAAAAAAATATATAAAAAAAATACATGAACTAACATTTTGAACACAATAATAATGAATTAAGGAAAAAGGAAAGAAGTGGGGGCCAAAAGGGTCATTTACAGCAAAACATTGACTGGAAAATCGCGGGACCACCCACCAGTTTGCCAAGATCCCCCCTTTTGCTGACGTGGCTTTAAAACCGATTATCCAGGCTGTACAATCGGACGGCGGAGATGAAAAGGAGTCCTCAATAAAAAGCTCGGACGCCATTTTTTCATTCTCTCTTGGAGTTTGTTTGTCTTCGCATCCCTTCCTCAACCCTCCGCCCCTTCTCTCTTCTTTCTCTCTCTAACCTCAAGGTATCATCATCTCTCTCTCTCCTCTCTCTTTCAATCTTTCGTTCTGGAATTCGAATTTCGTTTCTTATTTTTCGTTGATTGATTGCAGATTATCGGCATTTCGTTTGTTTTTGTGATTTGCATTTTCGCATTTATTGATGTTTGTGGTGGCATTTTGTTTCCGTTTCTGTGTTTGGAGTTATGATTTTGAATTTTGATCCAAATGTACGAATTTTCTGTTTTCGATTTCCTCAATTTCGGATGTTTTCCTTTTCATAAGGAGACAATCTGCCGATTTTTAAATTTAATCTATTTTTTTTTTCCTTCATGATCATTGTTATCATCATCTGAGACGTCTTTTTCTTCTTCTATGTAATCTTGTTCGGGTGTAACGAGATGTTTGATTAGGTTTGTCATTTAATGATCTGTGTCTAGTTTTGTCTTTGAGAGAGGATAGCTATGTGTATTGCTCTGTTTTTAGTTTTGCCTATCATTTTGGTTAGATAAGAGCATCAAGGCAATAATGTCAAGGATTGATCAATGTAGATTTTCTATGATCTGAGGATTGGTTTTGATAACAACGTAACATAATAATTTATGTTATCCTATGAAATCGTGCATGTTTCACCCTTAATCATGTGTTGTTTACAGATGAATGCATCTGAAATTTATGTTTTTATTATCAACTATTGGATATTGTCTAGGCAGATGACACTTGATTGATAATAGAACATAACATAACAAAGAACCGAATGAACTTGATCATCATAGATTCGGAGGTCAATGCTTTACATCTATTTTTTATTTGAGATCTTTTTTCATATTAATAAAACAAAAAGATAAGCTTTTTGGTGGATCTCATACGGAAATAGATGTAATGATCTGAAGGAAGTTTTCCTAATAATATGAAAATGTCATTACTGATTGTTTTCTTTTCTTTTTTTTTTTCTTTTTTTTTGTTTGGTCCAAGAAAATTGTCATTACTGCGTTTCATCACATCATCACACCTAACTTCATAGCTTTGAACAGCTAGCATTCTTATTAATGATTCAGAATGATGAGCACAGACATGGAGTAATAAACTACATGTGCAATGAGGGATGATAAGATGATTGAATTTCAAAGATATGCAATATGAGCTTTATACTTGTTATAAAGTCTCCTAGAAACCTTAGAGATAGATATGTGGTTTTGGGAATGGAAAGGAATGCATCAGAGTGAAAAGAGTGATGTCTTTTTGAGATTAAAGGTTGTACTTTGTGAAAGGATCAACTTAGAAAGACTTGACAAAGGTACTTTAGGAGGTTATGAATTTATGATGGGCTTTCTTCATAATTTTAATTAAGATTAGATGTCTTAAATTGAAGAAGTGAACTTAACCTTTTGTCATTTGGGGGATATGATCAACTGCTTGTGAATTTGATAGTCTTTTTCTTTAAGGATTTGAGCTAAGATGTTTCATTTTTTGAAATGACATTACTTTTGTAAATATATATTAACGGTGGCACTATAGTTTTGAGCTGAAACTTTTTTTATTGTTCTCTCATTTTATTTTATCTTAACTGCAGTACACTTTCCAGCACAGTATAAAAGATGGCAGATGGTGAGGATATTCAGCCACTTGTCTGCGACAATGGAACAGGAATGGTTAAGGTGATCATCGAACTATGGCTGTAATCCATTGAAGAAATACCTTTAGATATTTAATGCCTTCTTTCCTAGTATTAATTTTCACAAATCAATGGATGATCATGATGTTTGTACTGCAGGCTGGGTTTGCCGGAGATGATGCTCCAAGAGCTGTCTTCCCGAGTATTGTTGGTCGCCCTCGTCACACTGGTGTCATGGTTGGCATGGGTCAGAAAGATGCTTATGTTGGAGACGAAGCTCAATCCAAGCGTGGTATTCTCACTTTGAAGTACCCTATTGAACACGGTATTGTAAGCAACTGGGATGACATGGAGAAGATTTGGCATCACACATTCTACAATGAGCTTCGTGTGGCTCCCGAAGAGCACCCAGTTCTTCTGACTGAAGCGCCTTTGAATCCTAAGGCTAACCGTGAAAAGATGACTCAGATCATGTTTGAGACCTTTAACACCCCTGCCATGTATGTCGCAATCCAGGCTGTCCTTTCCCTATATGCCAGTGGTCGTACCACAGGTAAGCTGTCAAATTGTGGCTTTAAAATTTAGCTTTGTCTTGGTCGGATCTCGCTTGTTAAATTCTGATTTGAAAGAATCATTATTTTCCATGATGCAGAGTTCATGATTGCAGAAAGGTGGCTCTGCTTTCTTTGCACTCCCTGTGTTTGAAACTTATAATAATTGTTCAAAAAATAGGTTAAGTTAGGAATGTCTAAATCATATGGTTAGATTTGTTTTGAATTAAACTTCCATAGGTAATATTTATAGTTTCTAACATGTGGTGACCAAAATTAATGGTCAAATGCGACTATTAATTTTGGGCAGTGGCAATAGTATATATCCTGGTGACGACATTAGTATCCTGTGCAGGCAATATATCTGGAAACATATTGTGTGGCTCAATGTTTGCATTTTTTTTGTAATACATACAGGTATTGTGCTGGACTCTGGTGATGGTGTCAGTCACACCGTGCCCATCTATGAAGGATACGCCCTCCCACATGCTATCCTTCGTCTTGACCTTGCTGGTCGTGATCTGACAGACTACCTGATGAAAATTCTCACTGAACGTGGGTATTCTTTCACCACCTCAGCTGAGCGTGAAATTGTAAGGGATATGAAGGAAAAGCTTGCCTACATTGCCCTTGACTACGAGCAGGAACTCGAGACTTCCAAGACTAGCTCTTCAGTCGAGAAGAGCTATGAGCTGCCTGATGGACAGGTTATCACTATTGGAGCTGAGCGTTTCCGTTGCCCAGAGGTTCTCTACCAACCATCTTTGATAGGGATGGAATCAGCGGGTATCCATGAGACTACATACAACTCTATCATGAAGTGTGATGTCGACATTAGGAAGGACCTCTACGGGAACATTGTTCTCAGTGGTGGTACAACTATGTTCCCTGGAATCGCTGACCGAATGAGCAAGGAAATCACAGCTTTAGCTCCCAGCAGCATGAAGATTAAGGTGGTGGCACCTCCAGAGAGAAAATACAGTGTCTGGATCGGAGGATCCATCTTGGCATCCCTCAGTACATTCCAACAGGTTTGTTGCATTATTGATATATATGGCTGTGGACATGATATACATAATACATGTTTGTAACTTGTGCAACTCATATTATTTTTGTCATTTCACGAAATCTTAGCTCTAATATTGTGCTGTTAACTTGATTGCAGATGTGGATTGCTAAGGCGGAGTATGATGAATCTGGACCATCAATTGTCCACAGAAAGTGCTTCTAAGTTTTGTCACGGAAACAGGTTCAAAAGTCTCAAATGGGTGACTTCCTCTTGGTGGAAGACCCGTTTTGAGCTGTCCGAGTACAGTGAGACTTGTTCTTTCAATTTTTCTTTCTTTATTTTCGTGTTGAAATTCACATTGTAATGACCATGAGAAGGTGAGGAGTGGTTTAAGTTGAATTCTTTAAATGAGCAATTCATTGATGAAGTTTAATCATCCACCAAGCAATTCTTCAGTGCATTTTGATAGACTGCTACTCATAATACCGTTTGGTGTCATCCTCGTATGTGGTTAAATCAGTGCTTTTGGGAACACCAAAATCTGGAAATGCGAGGTATAAATACACCTTAACTTGACACTTACATTCCAGAAAGGACCACCTAGAAGTAGACTTGAGTTCCCCATTGTTATCTGGGCCGACGCTGGGGACAAAACCTCTCTTAACTGTCTAACTCATGCTGAATAAAGCTTATATGTAGCTCAAGAGGCTAATATTAGCCTTTGTGCTTTCTATACATATGACCTCTTCAAAAGAAAACAACGCTCCATATTGGTTGTTCATCATGAATTATACTTCGAATCATATTCCAATACACAGTATTATTTTACTCCTATATTGTTTGATTAATCATATACTCCTAGATAAGAATGCTCCAAACTGGTTGCTGTGTGTATTTCCTCCTAGCTTCACCTTCATTAGTACGCCTAGACTAGGTGTTAAAGTAGTGCATTACTGAACTCAAATTAACCTCATAATTATAGTCCAAACTTAACTTAATCTGGTTTGACTGTTCAAGAATTTGAGCTTAAGTTTGAGTATTCTCTTTTTTGTTTTTTCCCTCCTTTCCGGGTTAAACTTACGATTCAATGAGAGATCGAGTATATCGTGTGCAAAATGAAACAAACCAAAGTCGATGTAGCATCTATGATACTACTAACTAGCAACAGAGTAATTATTGTTTGCATTAGTATTTCGTACGTTACTGAAAATGATTAGCTAGCTTAATGAGCATTCCTAAATCATAATCTAACAAAACAAATAAACAAGAATTTACATACAATAACCAATTTTTTCTCGTTTTCTTTTTTTTTTTTTGGTGTCTGCAAGGAGGAACTTCCTTCCTCCTTGGGCGTGGCTAAAGGGCACCTCCTAACGCACGGCTCGTTTTCTTTTTTGTCGAGGGTTTTTAAAAAAATTATGGTACTACCTCCGTTTCTTTTTTATCTTGTCTTTGACTTTTTCACGGTCTACGAGACTACACTTTGACCACGTATAACTACAATTCTATAACTATAAAACTTATAAAAATTTGATATTTTGGAAGTGCTAGTTAAAATGAATCTAAAAATACTATTTTTAGATTGTAAAACTTTAGAACGTTTCATAATTTAATGGTCAAAATTTACAATGTTTGACCAAAAAAAAGTCAAAAACAAGATAAAATTGGTACGAAACGGTGGGACAACATAAATGAAAGAAGGGAAGAAGTAAATTGTCCATTCGCGTATTTTACTTACTTTCAGTCAAGAGCAAAAGATGAGAGAGCTCAATAGTGAAGCTCTTACACCTCCAACTTCAAAGGTCGGGAAAACTCATTACCCGCAATAATATCCCATGATATAATGGGCATTCAGGCCTACTTCCTTTTCTGTAAGCCTAGTTTGTCAACACAAGAANAGCTGTAAAAGATAACCACTAAAAATATTAAAAAAATCAAAAATTTACAAAAAGCGTCAAATGTACCAAATGCCATTTTCCATCTTCAAACAAGTGATAAAAATACATATCGTATTAGTAGTACTCGAGTGGTCGTAACAGGTTTAACTCAACAGCAAGAAACAAAACATGTAAAATTGGCCTGTCACTCTATCCACTGATCCTACAAATTAGATTGTGTATTGTATGAAAGAAGGCCAGCTATGGGTAGAGTTTTATCCGATCAGCATAGCTCTTTGCTTGCATGTGTAACTGTAAAATAGTTGATGAAGACGAGACTTTAAAGCTACTCTATCTTCTTCAGGTCCAAAAAGAGCCAGTACTGATAAACCTTGCCGTATAAGCGAAAGCTTCACCTAATTAGTCACATGCTAAACAGGCCTTAGACGCCAATTTTCCACATACCCGACCGATAACCAACAGACATGAGCATAAGCTCCCAAAGCATGTTGGGTATGCTTAACATATTCACTTTTGATCCTGGAATCTCGGACCACGTCACAGAAATCTCGAGCATTGGGATCCCAAACCACTTGCATAAGTACACGAGTTCTACGTCAAAGCACCACCTGCATAACAGCCAGTTTGATGAACATCTACAAACAGTGAAAAGCATGCCCCCCTAATATCTTTAGTACTGAAAAATGTGTGACCAACACAACAGCACTGTAACACTAAGTTACAGTTAGACATGGGTTAAATGGTGACTCAAAAAAGAAAACGAGGGGGAGGGTTTGATATAGCTCATCACAGAACTCACAGGTCGCTACATATATCTGTTTATGTTTGATTGTAGTAACTGGTGCTCTATACAGTGAACATGCCAAAGATGAAGTGTTCTTGACTTTCAGTATTTTGCAACTAATAACATCTTCATGGAGAGCTAATCTGTTTGACAAGAAAACATTGGCCAAAAGAAAATTTCTCACACAAAAGGTTCCTGTAATTCATTTCCCCTTTCTATTTTCACTCTTATGGGAGGAGGGGGGAAGAGAGGGGAAGTAGGAAACTGAGAACATTCTGATTAACTATTGACGAATCATGAAACAAATAATGTTGTCATGATACCTCACTCCTGCAAACACTCAAAATAGAAGTTTCATGGGAAAAGCCAGATCTTGAAGGCATATGAGCTGCTGAAATTAATCAAGGACAAGGCATCTTAGTTTTTAAGCAAACAGAGTTAACTGCTAAAACACAGAATCAGGCAAAACATTGAATTTGCACGTCCAATGCAAAGCACAAGATACAAGTACGAAAGATCACATTCCTTAAAATACCCAAGGAAGCTCTAGGATTTAGCAGACGTGAATTAGTAGATTAAATTAAATATAATGGATAAGTACCAACAGTCGCAACAGGTAGTAGAAAATCTCATTTTAGATAACTTTTAACTACCTTTTTAAGCGGACATTTCTGAAAAGCTTCCGTGCAGCCGCCCTGGTGAACATCTTGAAACCACACTGTAGGCATGTGAAACCAATAGTAAGACACCACACATTTTAACTAGAAAAGTTTCTATCCTACAAACCAAAACATCTTTAACTGGATTGAATAGCACCAAGTTTAGCTCATGTACACTATGTGACACCAACTAAGCCCTCCAAGAAATATTACATCAGCTTACTACTCCAATCTAATCCATTGCATGAATATGGCCAGAACAGGGATATTTTCAATTTCGGATAAAGTTGCGACAGAAATAACAACAAAATATGTATACATTTCATATTAACTTTTCCTTTTTAATTTAACATCCCAAATATTCAGGCATATAAAAAAACAAACAGAAGGGTGTTTACAATAACCAATATTCATGGCAACAAACCCTGCTGGAGCACTACCTGTGTATCACGAATTCCAGGACCAGCAGCCAAGAGAACCACAAGATGGAAACCTTTCATCAAGAAGTTACGGTACCATTTTCTCTGATCCAAAGGTGCAAAAACAAATACCTGTTAGCATGAAAACCTATGTTGGACAGAAACTAAAAAGGGTCAAAGGCAAAGAGCTGAACTGTAGAAAGAGCCTTCTCCTCAAGATGAGCACGAGAGCCGAATGCAACAGTGGGAATATCTGACATTTGCAAGCTCGAATTACCACCAGTAGCAGCTGTGGAATGTAATTCCTTTCTAGCAACTGCACAAATCTGATGGATAAAACATGACGACTGTAAATATAAGCATGCATCCTTGGCTCCATCCATTTTGTTTTCTCCAGTGTTCTCAGTAAAAACATCAGATTAAAGAGACAAACTACACCAAACCTGATTTTCAAGTTTCTCCAAGTCATTAACCTTGGTTGCTCCATCTGCATCCAGCATAAGAAGCAATTCACCACGAGAATGAAGCATCCCCTGTTTTACAATGCTTTCACAGAAGTGAAGAGCTTCAATCAGTTATCCACGCATATATATAAGATTTTCCTCAGCAGCATTTAGAAAAGATAGCCTGAGTTGACTCACTTTTCTTATAGCTTCTCCCTTGCCATGGTTTCTTCCAAGAAGAAGAAGCCTGACATTCTCCACCTTGTACTTTTTGACAAACTCAAATGCAACTCTTTTTGTCCCATCAACACTTCCATCATCCACAATAACCACCTATCAGCAATACGAACATGTGAAATGTGATGATTAGTAAATATTGCAAAACTGGTTTTCGCCTAAGCAAGCATACAAAAAAAAGGTCTGTTACATCCACATAATATTCAGAAACAAAAATGATCCAGACTACATTACAAGAAATAATTCAAAAGAAGAGTTGTTCTTGGCGTAATTAAGGACCCAAGTATCCCCAGGAAACCCCTCATCTTTCACATGTATAACAAAACTACTTCCTATTCTTCATAACAATCAAGATGTACTATCTTTTTTTTTTCGTCAGTATATAAGACATGTAATCTTAACATTACAGTTATTATGTGTCACGTATAGAATTATTTTCCTTTCTCATGAAAATACGATGTGAACTGTTCTTCCGTACACAAATAAGCATAGGTAATCTAGTAATTATTTTGTGCAAAGTAATATGTTTTTGAAAAGGAAGGGGCGGGAATTATCTTCCATCAGTACCTCGATTCCAATAACCACCAGCTAAAATCAAGAAAAACACATATTTCAATGGATTATCAGCTGGTAATAATGTTACATTATCACAGAAACATAAGTACATTTTAATGGCCATTTATAAGACCAGATAGGAGGAAAACATGAAATCCAGGTATCATCCAGTTATTACCTTTACAAGGTTCCAAATTTAATATGAAATATCGTTTGTAATCTAACATTATGCGCTTCAACTCTGAGCATTTGTGCTCACAATACATGGATATAGCAAAATTTTGACAAACAAAAAGCTAAGTGAAAGTGAAGCATTATTTATAAGTTATACTACCTCATAAGTAAATGATTTATCCTTCTCTCCGCGCTGTTGCAAATAGCTGAAAGCAATACAAGACTTTAGTACACTTAGCAAAGACACTGAAGTGCTGAATGATATTATGATATTTGTTTTGTAACAAAAACAAATAAAACTTTGTGATTCTGCTTGGGGGGGGGGGGGGGGGGGGGGGGGGGGGGGGGGGGGGGGGGGGGGGGGGGGGGGGGGGGGGGGGGGGGGGGGGG
>BSSO01005688.1:0-12833 GCA_030267885.1 Mesembryanthemum crystallinum | reverse complement strand
GGAAAAAACGTGAGTGCAAGGGCACTTAGGCCAATCGGAATGGCGCATCGAGCCACGAGGGGGCCTCTTTTGTCCCCTTGAGTGACTATGCAAGCCGGTGGGGAAAAACTCGACCGGCGCCCAGGAGGCTAAAACACGTGGGTTATAAGTGGGCAAAACGGGGTTTCGGAACCCAAAAATTTAAAGTGTCATTTTTTTCCACGATATTGCACGGGCACCTCCACAGGGGCGTGGGAGGAGTCCATGGCCAGAAATCGGGCATCTAAAAGCCATAGAAGGGTCAGAAATCGTCACTCGAAACAGGGCCCCCATTGGAAGAAACGAGAGTGCAAGGGCACTTAGGTCAATCAGAATGGCGCATCCAGCCACGAGGGGTCCTCTTTTGTCCCCTTGAGTGACTACTCAAGCCGGTGGGGAAAAAGTAGACCGGCGCCCGGGAGGCCAAAACGCGTGGGTTATAAGTGGGCAAAAACAGGGTCACGGAGCCCAAAAATTGAAGTGTCAAATTATTCCACGATATTGCACAAGCAAGTCGGTAGAGGTATGGGAGGTGCCTTTGGAAAGAATATGAGTCTCTGAAAGTCATCGGAGGGTCTGATTTGAAGTGTCATATTTTTCTATGATATTGCACGGGCACCTCCATATGGGCGTGGGAGGAGCCCATGTTCAGAAATCGGGCATCTAAAAGCCATAGAAGGGTCAAAATTCATCACTCGAAACAAGGCCCCCATCGGAAGAAACGAGAGTACAAGGGCACTTAGGTCATTCGGAATGGCGCATCCAGCCACGAGGGGGCCTCTTTTGTCCCCTTGAGTGACTACGCAAGCCGATTGGGAAAAACTAAACCGGCGTCCCGGAGGCCAAAACGCATGGGTTATAAGTGGGCAAAACAGGGTCACGGAGCCCAAAAATTGAAGTGTCAAATTATTCCACGATATTGCACAGGCAACTCGGTAGAGGCATGGGAGGAGCCCCTGGCAAGAATATGAGTTTCTAAGAGTCCTCGGAGGATCTGATTTGGTCACTCTAATCAAGGCCTCGATCAGGGGAATAAAAAAAACGTGATTCCAAGGGTACTTAGGCCACTCAGAATGGCGCATTGAGCCACGAGGGGCCTCTTTTTTCCTTTTGAGTGACTGCGCAAGCCAGTGGGGAAAAACTAAACCGGCGCCCGGAAGGCCAAAAAGCGTGGGGTTCGGAACCCCAAAAATCGAAGCCCCCATTTTGCCCACTTATAGCCCACATTTTCGGACCATTTCGAGTGCTGATTAAGATAGGCCCTACGGAGGTACATGATGACCAATGGGTACGATGTGTCGGAGATCCATTCTAAGTGACCTACTTCTCTATGATCCAACGATTTTGGTGTTAAGGGCCGCATAAATGGGTGACTAGTATAGGATTTTCGAGGGGCTATTATCTGTCTTGTATTCCTCCCATATTCCTATGAGGACCTTCGTGAGATATTGTGGAAAAATAACATGCTTCAAATTATTTTGTACATTTCAGGCCTCTGTCTTGCCTATTTATGTTCATGTTTTATAATGTTAGTAGATACCAAAATTCCATATTTAATTGTTTAGTTTGATTTATTGGCTCCTATGCTACCCAATAACCTTTTAGGTGAACAATAAACGAAGTTATGATCAAGCAAATAATAAAACTATCAACAATATGTCATCGTAACTTGTCATGATGTCCCAAAATATAAATATTCAAGACATGATATAGCATATTCTTATACTAGTTGAGTACTATTTTAAATTGTACAGCACTCAACTTTTATAAAAGCAGTAGGCTTAGATTAGCTGTATAACCAAAATAAATTCCAGGGTCATAAATATACAACAATTATCCTGGAATAGAATATATACTTCAACCTCTTCTAATCAAACACCCACCCAAAGAGCATGGCAAAGAGCAAGATGATAACAATTGAGATGGCTAAATTTGTACTGTTGACCACCAGCATCTTGGTAATGATGCCGAACCTAAGGTGCGGTTATGCTCATGAATTCAGCCAGACGTGGGCCAGGACAGTAGTGGGCAATCATGAGCACACAACCGTGCTACAATTCTACTTCCACGACACGGTCGGTGGCGACTCCCCGACCGGAGTTGAGGTTGTCCCAGCCCCGAACAGCACACAACCCTTCACCGGTTTCGGCTTCATCACCATGGCCGACGTCCCGCTCACGGTGGGGCCAGACCCGAATTCGAAGCTGGTGGGCCGATCACAAGGACTATACGGATCAACCTCGAGGGATGGCACGAGCCTACTCATGGTCCTCACGCTCAGCTTCAGTGATGGGATGTACAATGGGAGCTCAATCAGCATCTTGGCTATGAACAAGATATTGCAACCAGTGAGGGAGTTGGCTGTCACTGGTGGGACTGGGATGTTCCGGATGGTCCGTGGATATGCTGTGATTCACACTTACTCATCTAACCCTGCCGCCGGCAAAGTTGTCGTTGGCTATAATGTAACACTTGTTCACTGATGTAATATTCTAGTACTCCAAAATTACTTTTTCAAAAGACTTGGAATGCGTATGGTTACCAATGTTGTAATATCGTGCCACTAAAACTTTTCAATTTTCAAATGGATCAGAGTTTCGAGAGAGTTATAAAATGTGTAGAAAACTTTTCTTATTGTTTGCTCTCTTTTCTTCGTTCTGTCTCCTCTCCCCTCCCCTCCCCTCCCCTCCCCTCCCCGTCAATATCATTCCCACCCTTACGACCACTCTGCGTCCCTTGGCTGCCACAACGCCAAGTCGCCAATCTCATAGTTTCAGGAGAACACATTACCACTCGAACACTTGCTCAACGCCTAGAAAAACTCCCTTTCACATAGAGAAGTCATAGTCATGGCGGACACATTGAGTCTAGACGTTGCGCCCCTCCTTAACTTCAATTTTTATTCCCATATGGCAACCTTATGACTTACTTCTAATAAGAAGATAAGGTAGTACATAGTATTATAAATATATGATGACGCATGCTGACATGATATGTCTCGAATTTATACTAGTGGCTTTTATATATGAGAAACTTAAAATAAGTCAATGAGCCAAAAAGATATGAACATGATTCTTCATCTTTGGTAAATCAACTCCTAACAAAATAAGATTATTTTCTCAAAAGCCCCTATAGATCCGGAAAAGTCACCAACAAATTAAGGAAGAAAAAAAAATTGTGGCAATGTAGAGAAACGAGCCAACATTCCAATTTCCTTTGAATAATCTCAAAATTTATGGAGGGTACAACTACTCCCTTCAGCCAAAAGTACTAGTTGTAGTATTGATACTATTTCAAATTTTATAAACTACATAGTCACTTCTCTAATAAGAGTATGTAATTATGTATCCAACACTAATCCTGGAGTATAATATATGCTTCAACCTCTATATATACTCATCAAAAGGGATGGCAAAGAGCAAGCCTATAATAATTGAGATGGCTAAATTATTTGTGATGGTGAGCTTCACTATCTTTATGGTGATGATGCCAAATAACCCAAGTTGGGTTCGGGCTCATACACCGGATCACGAATCCAACCCAATATGGGCCAAGACAACAATGGGCAATCATGAGAAGACGACCATGCTAGAATTCTACTTCCACGACAAGGCTACTGGGGACTTCCCCACAGTAGTTGAGGTGGTTCCTGCCCCGAACAGCACACACCCCTTCACCGGGTTCGGCTACATCTCAGTGGCCGATGACCCGCTCACGGTGGAGCCTGACCCTGACTCGAAGCCGGTGGGCAGATTCCAAGGACTATTTGGGTCAACCTCTAAGGATGGCACGAACCTGATCATGGCTGTCACGCTCAACTTTAGTGATGGGATGTACAATGGGAGCTCCATAAGTATCCTTGCAATGAACAAGATTTCACAACCGGTGAGGGAGTTTCCGGTTACTGGCGGGACTGGGCTGTTCCGGATGGCTCGTGGCTATGCTATTGCCCGCACTTACTCCCTTGACCCTACTGCCGGCATCGCTGTTGTTGGCTATAATGTTACCCTCTTTCATTGATGTAATTGTATTGTTTACTCGTTTGAAAGACTTAATTCTAATGGAATGATATCGATATTGAGAACTTCATAAGCTTATGAAGTAGGGGTAGTAGTTAAGATCATTATTTTAGATTATTTGACCCATGGATAAACAAATTAAAACTAGTAAATTGAGGTGCGAGGCACAACGAGGTAGTGCGACCTCCCGATTCTGTGGCTACGGCCCGGGATCGAATCCTCATCCCCCTCCCCTTGTACTGACTAGTGACTATAACGCCTAGGGGCCCAATCAGCCCCCACCCTAAAAAAAAACTTAGTACATCAAATAGGAGTTCAAGTACTCCAGTGAGCACTTGCACGAATTTATTCGTAGAATACACAAGACTATACATTGGGAGGTGCTATTGTCTAATAAGAAAATTGTTTTTAGTGATCGTTCAAGTTCAGAAATCAATTTATTTATTTAGGTTTTAAAGAAAAGAGGCATATTGAAATATCTAAAAAATAAAATTACTACTCCATATAAGGCCTAGATGTGGTCAGCATAACTTGTTGGGTCATATCATATTCATATGTATCTAACAAGTGTCCTATATAATACTCCATATACGCTTCAACCTCCCGTCACTTTGCTCCTAAGCCATTTTGCTTCCTTTCTTTTGTCATACCTCCAAGTCCTAACTTCCTCTATATAATACGACTCCAAACCAACAGGTCCAACAGAAAACACCACAACAAGGTAAGGAAGACGATAAATTATTTCAAAGGACATTATGGGTAAGCTGGTGGCAAAATTTCTAGTTTTAACCATCATCATAAACATGGCAATGCCATACCCAAGTTCGGCTTGGGCGCATACTTCAGAGGATTCCGGCCCAACATGGGCCAAGGCAGTAACCAGGCCCAATCACGACAATCATGAGAAGACAACCGTGCTACAATTCTACTTCCACGACACGGTCAGTGGCGACTCCCCTACCGCGGTTGAGGTTGTCCCATCCCCAAATAGCAAAAAGCCTTTCACTGGGTTTGGCTTCATCGCCATGGCCAACGATCCCCTCACAGTGGAGCCCGACCCGGATTCAAAAATGGTGGGCCGGGCCCAAGGGTTGTACGGCTCAACATCGCCTGATGCCATGAGCCTAATCATGGCTCTCACCCTCACCTTCAACGACGGGATGTACAACGGGAGCTCCATCAGCATCGTTGGCCGGAACTTGATATCGCAACCAGCGAGGGAGTTGCCGGTGATCGGTGGGACAGGGCTGTTCCGAATGGTCCGTGGCTATGCTATTGCCTGTACTTACTCATTTAACCTCACCTCCGGCAATGCTATTGTTGGCTATAATGTTACACTTGTTCACTGATTTATTGTTTACTCTTTCAAGTTTGGGATATATGGAGACCGATAGTGTACTCTTCCATTAAGTTTAGGAAGAAAACATACGTGATCATTTGG
This sequence comes from Mesembryanthemum crystallinum, assembly GCA_030267885.1. Classification (NCBI taxonomy): domain Eukaryota; kingdom Viridiplantae; phylum Streptophyta; class Magnoliopsida; order Caryophyllales; family Aizoaceae; genus Mesembryanthemum; species Mesembryanthemum crystallinum. The sequence goes on along the minus strand of BSSO01005688.1, from coordinate 7,355 downwards.
TCGTGCTTGGTGGGAAATAAAAGCAAAATGATACTTGTTCTTATGTAATTACATCATGGAAAATATTAGATAAGTAGTAAATAAAGATGGAGATGATGTAATGTAACATGACATTCACAACAAAAAAGCGTTTGGGCGACAAAGCAATTCGTTGCCCAAAGTTGGAGCCACAAAACAAAATATCATCGCCTTTGACAGGGGTTTTGTTTCGTCGTCCAACTTGGACCACGTAATTACTTGTCATCATGCTAATGTGCAACGAAGTGCAAAGAAATCAATTACATACCAGTTTAGCACTTTGTTTCTCTGTTGTATCCGACAGGCAATTACGTAAAGGTTCCAGATGATCACTTCCATAGCTGCTCACCTATAAAGTATTGCAAAAGTTGCAACTCCCCCTACATAGCAACATTGGAGAACAGAAACCAGTGAAGTTGAGAATTAAAGCCTGTAACTGTTGTATTTGTATCAGTATTTTGACAGTCTATCAACGTCGGAATAGACAAACTGAACAGTTTAGAGATTATTCTTGTATGCATATAAGTTATTGTGATCCATAAATGAAATGAGAATACCAGATACTAAATATTCTTTCTGTATAACTACCTTCTGGTCCAGCAGGGGTTGCAAATGAAACAAGTTCCAAAACTTCTTCCCTTAATAGCACAAGTACAGAAGAAGAAACACCCAACCGAAACAGCATCAAAAAGCAGCAGACTGTAGAATTTCTATCAGCCATTTCCCAGCTGAAATTAGCTACAATAAAGCACTGAACCATGAGGCTTACCACTTTTAGTATAGTTGATTAACTAGAACGGTAATTTCCCACTGCTCCCTAATAGCATCTCTTATTCTTTGGACTGTGGTCTGATCTGTTTCTGGTCCCTGGAGGAACCTGTGAAGTTTGAAGGAAAACATGAGGTGAATCATAATATTTGAGGCAAGGAATTACTGATAAGTCAGAATAATCTTTGTTGAAGTTCTAATAAATAGCACAAAAGAGTAGAGATTGACGCACAAATAGTGCAAGCCATTCCTAAAATCATATACTGAACCACGAAAATGAAAGAAAAAATATTATGCATCTAACGTAAGTCAAATGACAACCTGATGTAGTGATGTGTTAATTGGTAAATGATGAGTAGGGATGTTTTGTTTATGCTTTAAGCAAACTCATGAACGACCAACTTAAAAGAATAGAGAACCAAAGACCAGAAGCAAGCATGAGAACCTTATACATCAACCTGATTTATAAACTGAAAATTTGATAAACTTAATATACTTAGCATGTAATTCCATGTCAAGAGATTATTTGACTTGGGTGGTGAAAACCAGTACATTGGCATGTTAAAGGTTCACAGCGTCTAAGTTAAGACTTAAAAATAGAAATCATAAGCAACTGACGACAAAAAAGCGGCCAGATTGGTCTTTATTCATGAGTTAACTAAGAGATAACTTCCATAAAAAGAGAAAGGAACATGGAAAGGCCCAAAGACTATGCTTACCTACAGTTCCTTCCCCAAATTTCTTCCCGCATATACACTGTCAATTCAAGAAAGCTATCAGAGTGCAAATATCTGCAAACTAAAGCCAATTTAGCTGTAGTCAGTTAAGTTCAAGACAAGGAGCCCTAGATTTTATGCACACGAGCATCATAGAGCTAGAGGCCTAGAGCTGCTAAAACTCTTCCATCTATAGAAAAGCATACAGATATTCTAAGAGCAGCACATTTAAGAATCTTGGAATACTCCAAAAAAAGAAAAAAAAAAAATGCAAGATGCTATATGCAACATTTTGAAATGCTGGATTCACATATAAAAAATGCATTCCAATGTCTAGGACAACTAAAGAAATTCTCTTCCGTAGAACTGAACATGCAATTGGACAATCTGGAAGCCTGGGATCACTAATCACAAAATTCTTCTCAATCCGCTCCAATGTAATTGCTAGGTCAATTGCTTGACCTGTCTCTTTTGCCATCAACACGTTCTATATCTCTTGTCATCTAAAATTCTGGCTTAAGACTTGGTTGATATTCATGCTTCGCAGAAGACTTCTCTTTAAGCCTACAGATAGCAATAATGAATCTTTGTGAGACGATATTGAATTTGGAAAAACAGAGCTAATTAGATGGACTTATACCAAGGCTGATCAATTATTACAAGCTTTCGAGCCAAAACAAAATTGAGAAGAAAACATCGTCACTACATACCCTCTCCTAACAATAATTTGTACTTTTAAGAGTCGCAGAGGGCCGTGGTCCAAAAGAAGTTACAACTTTACAAAGATTCACCCCATTAAAGAAAAACGTGCTGATTTTCTGGAGTTCCTACCAGCATCACTATTTTTATCAATTTGAGGAGTTTGACTACCAGGAGCATCCATCTAGTCAACTTCAGCAGATTTTAGCAGCACAGGGTCGAGGTCTAACTTCCCCTGAGCTTCCCGTTTGTCAGCGTCATTGTTATAACCTGACTGAATTGGACCCCATGGATGCTTCACAGTTTGAACAACCTCTACCATGGAACCCAAAGCCTTCTCCTTCTGCCAAACTGACACATCAGACAATTGATGCAGGAAATTGATAAATGACCAAACATGAACAACATTATGGATAAGCATGAAGGCAACTACAAGGTTTAAAGTGCATTACCATCATGACGGATTAATGACTTAAGGTAAGCCATTAGGACGCAATGCCTTGTTAATAATCCCTTCAGTGTGTATGTACTGACCTCAACCTGCATTCTGCAAGGAAAAAGTCAATTTCAGATGAAACAACATGGGTAATTGGCATTAACCCACAATAGTATACGTTACTCTGAAACAATCTGGTGACATTAATCAAAATTGAAGGCAATCTTTGTGTCAATAAAGAAATCTCATGCAAAGGCCATAAATTCAGTCTCATTCTCCATTAATCATTTGACCAACTCCAACAAACCCTAGTTTAGGCCATCCAAAGCACATTCAAAAATCAAATATGGGATATGATACATGATCTCCATAATAATCTAAGATTACAAAAGGGTAAACAATTGTTGACAATAAAGATGGTGGCATGAATCAGTAAAGCAATTTAAGCAAGTATTCCAAACAAACATTGATAATAATCCACCTTTTATGAGTTAGGGTTTATCTAAAATTTCTAACTGTTACTCCTTTTGTTCTGATTTGAGAACTTAGGGTTTAACTAACATTTTATGATCGGTATACAAAAATGCACTATATAATTTGCACTCAACAAGAATAAAACAAAAACCCTAGATTATAGAAGAGAGAGTTAGAATTACGCAAAGAATTTTCCCCAATTCTCACGGCGTCTGGAATCTTCTCCACCTCTTTCTGGTCCGTTTCCGGCCTCTGAAGAAATCGGCTGCATTCCCCACAATTCTCATTTTCAATTATGAGTATATATCATCATACAATCAAACAAATCCAAAACCCTAATTTTTTCAGTGGATAGGAAATGAAATTGGAGACGACGAAGAAGAAATGAAAGGCAAAAGGTTGAAGGACGCAAACTGCTCTCCAATGGCCGCGAATTACAGTGCTCGCCGACTTTCACAGAGTACGCTGTAAGTGTACTGTAGTTTGCTCTACTTACGGATATTTATAAGGAATGGCTTGTCTCTGTGTTTCGTTTAATTTAATGCGGTGATTAGACGCGGTTAAATTTGCTTTTTGACTTGGTCAAACCCGTAAATACACTTAAACTCCCTAATATTATTTTATTTTTATTCCTGGATACAGGGGAGGAGTAAATATAACCCATATATTGATGGCAATAAGAATCCACTTTGGGATCTAAATTTGAGTCACTAGGATTACAGTAGAAGATATTCTAAAGAAATTGTATATTTTGGACGAAATAGTTGAAACGTTTGGTAAAATGATAGTTTCAGATGAACAAATTTGTATTTATAATCATTGCACAACAAGAGTACAACTGAAATATTGGATTAGCAATTTATTTTTAGATTCATGATCAGGAATCAACAGACATCAAACTTGCTCGATTAAAGATCCACATTTATAAATTTCATTATATTGGATTTCCTACAAAGCATGATTTATGATATTTATTAAAAAAAAACATTGCTTCATGATTGTACAAGCAAGGACTAGGAAAGCACCTATGTGACAATTGGTCTCAAGAATTCCTTTTACAACTTTCAATAATTATAGGAAAAATTTCATTTTGGGTACCTGACGTTAGGCCTAATGCAAATTACAATTCAAGTATTCTTATATTCCTATAGATTTACTTAAAATGGCATTCATTTGAATTTGTGTCGCCACCAACTCAGTGGCAATGATCTGATCGATAGCACTCTTTCAGTAGGGCCTCAGGCCTACATCACAATGGGCTAAATTAAGTTGGCCATGCCGTTGGGTTTGCTTTTATGGGTCTTAGGGTTCATGGTTGATTTTTGCTCCCACTTTAGTTTGAGTTTGTTCCATGAGCCATGATGGGTATCTAAGCCCAAATAGTACGGTTTAAACTCGTACAACTTCCAAAAGCCCACCATCAAGGGTGGACTCCGAAATAAGTGAATAACTTCATAAATCAAGGTCATGTGTTCGATTCTTCATCACCATCTTATGGTGCTACATTAACAGAGCCATCTAAAATAATTTAAAAAATATATACTTTTTTGTATGTTCCCTCATTTCCAAACCTTTAAATGACTTTTGCAACTATTTTTCTTCACTAGTTCTTTTTCAGATCCAACAAATAAAGAATAATAATGGATTTTATTGTTCCTCTAATTGAAACATAAGTTTGTATGTCTATCTATTTTTCATTTTTACTATTCTTTTTTAATATTTAATTTTATCAGCAACTATCAAAAAGTAAGATTTTCTAGATTACTTTAGTAGTAAAAAGAATTACAAAGAAAGGGGGAAAATAAGGTAGTGCCAAAATTCTAACTCATCCTTATTAGTAGTGATCACCCCTCTTATTTTTCTCTCCCCCGTATGTCAAGTGATGTCACGCATTTTTTGGGTCCACTAAAATATCAATATGTCAAGGGAGAAAAAAAAAAAAAAGAAAAAAAAATCATCCTTCCTTAATCATTTATCAATGGGAAAGAAAGGGGATGGCTTGGAATGTAGGTAGGGAATGAAAGAAAAGCCGAGACATGAGACAAGCAAGGAAGCTAAAGGTAAGATTGGTTCACTTTTTGGTCACACCGGGGGAGATATGCAAAGACTACCGTGACCGTGATTTTAGGTTTATGAGACTAGTAGTAGTATTAAATATGGAAAATGGCCAAATATCCAAGACTAGGGTTTTCAAGGTCAGGTTAGTTTCAACTCCAATCAAAATGAAGTGACCTTTTGTCAAATTTTCAGTACTTATTGCATGAGAAATCATTAGATCCTAGCAAGTTGATTTTAGAGAGAATAAAAAGGGTAAAAAGGAGAAATCAAGAGTATAGGAAATAAATTAAAATGGAAAAAAAAAAGAAACTAAATTTGGAGACAAGTTTGAATGAGTCATGTAGATCAATTATTTCACTTCCAATTACACCAGGTCACGGGTTCGAGCCTCATGGGGAACAACTACACGAATTTATTCGTGGAATACCTGAGTCCGTGCGTTAGGAGTTGCCCTTTAACCACACCCAAGGAGCTCCTTGCAGACAAAAAAAAAAAAAATAAAAAAAAAATCACGTCCAATACCTTTTAAGTCGCTTAATTGTACTAGTTTATAAATGTTAACATTGTAAAAAGAGTGCTCATTTCAACTTAGCCAATTTGCAAATCGGTTTTAATCAATTTGTTCTGAAACTTATTTTTTTTTTCCTAACATATTACTAATGTCTATTTAATTTAGTTCAATTCACTTGAGTCCAAATCGTTCCATTGAAATGAACACACTCGAAATAGTGAAAAGAAGCAGTTGGCCGAATACTACCCAACTATTCAAAGAGGGGGAGAAAATAATTTATTAAACAAGAAACAAGAAATCCCTGCACAAAGAAGGATTGATTAGAATGCATTGGCCATCCTCATAATGGAACAATTTCAACAATTGGCTTGTAGTTAACATGCATATTGCTCTGTCCCAACTGTTACGTACGTACATTGTCTAAAACGTGATTTTTTTGTACATGAATGCCCATTTTCACATGACAGTGTGACTCCAAAGTTAGTAATAACCCAAGTTGTGGAATTCACATAATAGTGTGACACCAAAAGTTGGTTGTAATAACCCTAAAAACGCACAATTCCAAACAAATGAAAACATGTCTAACAACTTTGCCAAAAAGTCAGATGATCCTTTAGATGATATTCGTCCAAGTATTTTGGCGTACATTGGCGATAAGAGAACAGAGTCATTTTGACTCATTTTTGGACATCAAATTCCATGGGAAATTTCGGCATCACATTTTCCTTCTTTTGCTTTCCTAGCCCTAGAATTAATCACTATGGCCCATAAGACCATGCCTGATTCCTAAATCATGGTCCATACTTCCTACTTTTACAGACAATTTGGTCAATCAAAAATAACTAAGTACTTTAAGTTGAGTATTGTTTTTATGATCAAGAAAATCAACATATGGATATTAAATTCATATTTATTCTTTCTCTAGGGGACACACAAACATAAATCCACATCTACAAGCTTTGCACTCTTTTGCTGCTTTATGATACACTAGGCATTGGAATTTCACACCAACAAACATGTTTATTTTTAAATATATAGCCTTTGAAGTATTTGTTATCTGTATATCTCCTTTTGATTTAATAAATAAATAAATGAATAATATAGTTAATTAGTAAAAATGTTCTAAAATAGTATTTATAGATCTTCAATTTTAATGATACAAAGGACTAAAGAAGGATACATTGATTGATAATCATATAACGTGTATAATACAAATCAATATCAAACAATTGTATGTTCTCCAACTAAACCAGTAATACAATACTGTGCACGTCTCTTTTAGGTTTCGATCTACATAATAAAAAAAAAAAAAGCATCAAAATTCAAAAAATAAAATTCTATAATGTTTGACAGAACGAGCAACATATTTTGCTAAGACACCGTCCTATTTAGTTGCTAGACATTTTGGTGCTAAAACTCTTTCCTTTTTCTTTCTGGTCTTAAACAGCATTCTAGAAGTGTCACCTTTCCCTCCCTATATATATCTTCCACTTCCCTCCCATCTCAGCTATCAACAGAGTGGGATTTGGGAGCTCAACTTATAAGAAAAAGATGGCAAAGCTAATAGTAATTGATAATGAGTTAGCAAAATTATTGGTGGTATTGCTATTTGCAACTCTTATGGCATGCGCCAATCGGGCCTCAGCCCAACCCTCAAGTTGGGCCAAGACGGTGG
>BSSO01005687.1:0-12835 GCA_030267885.1 Mesembryanthemum crystallinum | reverse complement strand
ACTTGACCCAATACAGGAATAACTTTTCGCAATTTAGTGGCTACTTTTATCGACTTAGGGGCTACATTTTTACAACTTAGGGTAATTTTATAAAATTACTATAAGATATAAAAAGTAGCCCCTAAGTGACTAAAAATAGCCCATAAATTGTGAAAAGTCTCCAGTATATTGGTCGTCTAACGGTTAGACGGTTGTACACAAGAATTTGCGATGATGATGCTCTTTGTTGTATTGCACAGAAATATTCAGTTGAGCATGTTTATGTTGATGTCATACTCCATTCGTTTTGAAATGACTGTTTAGTTTAAACTCAAAAAGTAAAGACTCAGTTTAAACTTAAAAGTAAACTAATAACGTCTTGTGAAATATAGGAGTTTTATAAAAACGATTTAGGAAAAAATTCATTTTGGGTACCTGATATTAAACCTAATTATAATTTGGGTAGTTGTCTTTTCAATAATCTTATTATGGGTACCTAACAATTTGAAAACCGTCTCACTTGGGTCATTCATTTATGGTGTTAAAATCCCGTTAACAGGCTGATGTGTCTTTAAGTAAATTTTTTTTTGAAAAACTCCCAAAAAATTCCCAGAGTTTTCTTGTAACTACAAATAAACATTAAATAACTTTTGGATATTTTTCTAAAATTTTTTTAGAAATTTTGCAAGAATTTTGTTTAGTGACACGTCAGCTTGTTAACAGAATCTTAACACCGTCCAAAATGAGATTATTAAAAAGACAAGTAATCAGATTGCAATTACGTCTAAAGTCAGGTGCCCATAATGAAAATTTTCCCAAATTCTGCTTGTATGAGCTTTCATGCCTTGTTTTACTTCAGTCCTTTCATGTCTTGATTAACTTCAGTACTTTCATTTAAGTAGGATATCAATTTGGTGGAGAAGATAAAAATCAGTGGTAGACACTAGGGATAGGGATAGGGAAGACATAAATATGAAACATTCAGCACAAAAATATCACTGGTATATACTTCATCATTGAACATCTAAAGACCACATCCAGAGGAAAGGGCAAAGCGAATGAATTTTCTTTTTTGAAGACAAAGGAAGCTAAGAAACAGGGACGAAGCGAAAATGTGATGTTTAGACAGACCAAAGACTAATTTAATCATCTTCTTCTTTTACAACATTACCAAAATACAAAAATAAATTTACAAGCCAAAGTAATTGACTATAATCATCTTCTTCCTGAACCATGTTCAGAACACAGGTCACAATTAGTCTAACTAATCTTATTCCAGAAGTCTTTCCTCCTGAGATTGAGCACAATCCTAGTCACCTAATCATAACTAAGACGTCTCTCGACATCTCTAATTGAAGCTATGCAGTATATGACTAAGCCTTCAAAGTTGCATTCTCTCCCGAACTTAGTAGGAATATTTACATCTTGTGTATAAAAGCTTTACTACTAAGTAATGTGGTTTATTACTCGCGCTTTACATTCGCTTCAGCAAGATCAGGAAGCAACTTACTCGAGGGCATTTCTTGGGCCTCATCCTTGCTTTGCGTGGAAACAGAAGAATCTGTCCATGGACCATCCATTGATACGCTCCTCTGCATTCGGCTAGACCGTGAGCTCCTCGAGACATAAGTTTGGCTATCCTGTGACAATCTCTCAAAGGATTTGAATCGATATTCCTCATTTGTCCCACTCCGTTTGATGATTGGGGCTTGGATTGGAAGTTGGCCCTCGATCATGCTCACTACTGAAGACATTGCAGGTCGAAGAGTTGGAGATGGATTGGTACATAGCAGTGCCAAGTTCAGCAACCTTAATGCCTCTTCTTTGGAGTAGTTTGAGTCTAGAACCGGATCCACAAGCTCCAAAAGGCTTCCTTGCTCTTGTAGGACATAGGCCTTCACAATCCCAAATGAAGAAAACAAGGTTACTTCTATCTTCTTATTCAACAGAAAAAGGGGAAACAGTCGAATATAGGATAGTTAAAAATATAAGAAAAAGAAGTAGATTACCCAGTCAAGCAAATAAACAAACTCTTCCTTTGGCCGATAATTTGTGTTGCTTTTTCCACTCACAATTTCAAGTACAACAACTCCAAAGCTGTAGACATCTGCTTTGTCAGTGAGGTAACCCCTCATGGCATATTCAGGAGCCATATATCCGCTGAAAAATCCATTAAGAAATAGAGACTTAAAGCTCACATATTACTTATTCACTACCCTTTGGAAAAGTATCATAATAGTGATTTAGTCATAAGGGCCTAAACAATTGTTAAAAATGAAAAAAATAATGACCATGGAAGGATTAAACTCACATTGTCCCAGCAATTCTTGTGCTGATATGTGTATTTTCTTCTTCATCAAGCTTTGCCAAACCAAAATCTGATATCTTAGCATTCAAATCCTTATCCAGCAGTACATTAGTTGCCTTGATGTCCCTGTGGACAATCTTCAGCCTCGATTCCTCATGAAGATATGCCAATCCTCTTGCGATTCCCAAGCATATTTTCTTTCTTGTTCGCCAGTCCAGATTCAACTTCTGGTTCTCCCGGCCTAACCATTTGCACTTGATAGAGTTAGAGAAGAAGAAGGTCATTAAATCTCCAGAGAACATTCTAGAAGATGTTATTAGGGAACTTGCCAAAGATTGCACGGGCAAGGGAGTTGTTTTCCATGTATTCATATACAAGCAGAAGCTCTTTTCCTTCAATGCAGCATCCATAAAGCTTTACAAGATTTGGGTGTTGTAAAGCAGATATCATGCCTATCTCATTCAGAAATTCACGATTCCCCTGCTTTGATTTGGAAGAGAGCTGCTTGACAGCAATTACCTTACCGTCTGGTAGTACACCCTAAAAACACCATAAAGTAAAATGAGAAACAGAGAAAGTCATAATACCAGCAAAGGAAAGGAGAGACATGAAGTGCCATCATTTCCCCTTTTTCTTTTTAAATAATGGCAAAACAATAAGAGCAAGAAGAGCCATATGTACCTTGTAAACTGGCCCAAAACCTCCTTCACCTATTTTATTTTCAAAACTAAAGTCATCTGTGGAAGCTTTAATCTGCCTCAAGCTGAAATAGCCCGTCTCTAACCCTTGAAATTCTGCCATATATAAAGTAAACAGTGAAATTGGTCCTTTTAATCAAAATGACCTAAATTGAAGGCCTGTGTGCTATTGACATGGAAAGAAATATTAATCTAAAAAAAGAGAAAATTCATCAATCAATACCTCGAGATCTTATGTATTTGCTCATGAAGTTAGGGAAAGCAACTAATGGAATTATGCAGAAGTAGGGTTCCAAATATATAATCAAAGTAAACAACCAATATGGGTCAATATTCAGCAGATAAATACCTTCATTCTCACGGTCTCTTCCGCCTAAGTAACCTGTCATCCTGAGAATTACCAGGATCGATACAAGAATGCCACATACAGCAAGCACAATTCCAGCTATAGCTCCAGCAGACAATCCTGTGCCAGTTTTGAAGTCTACAAATGCATAGAAACAAGTTCATTAAGAAACAACGGCGTGAAGAAAAAGGGGAAAATCGGAGTTTCAAAATAGGACATTGACTAACTTGGTGTCACAGTAATTCCAGATATAAGAGGCCCATATGCATTTCTGTTAGGAACGCCTATAGTTCCTTTTCCTGCCCAGTATAAGTAGATCTCAAGTGTGCTTCCATGAATATACACATCTTTGAACTCCTTAACGAGCACCTTGCCAGCTCCTCCTGCTTCTTTCTCAATATTGAAATCCTTCAGTACTTCAATCCCCTATGCAGCCAAAACCCCAAAGAGAAAGGGGGAAAAAGCTATATATTAGCACAGCATGAATTTATATTTTTATATAATAGAAATCTAAAGGCTTAGACTCTGTTCATTTCAACTGAATCACGAAATGAATAGTAATATGTGAGAAAAAAAAGTAAGTTGCAGAATTGAATGAATGTAGTATGAAAACGACCAATTGAACAGGGCCTTAATCCGCCACCCAATGAGCATGGAAAAATATCAAGAACCACACTGATAAATTTCAGCTCTAATAGGATTCTTGATTCACCTGGATTGCCACATCAAAGATGCGTCTGCCAACACTGTTGAAAGTTTGGTCATCATCAAACATTATCTCAGCAAAGTGCAGCTTCACTTTGTAGCTGCCTTGTCGCAAGCAAAGGCCATAGTACTTGAGTGATAAAGGAGCCAGGCGAGCTGATTGGTAAATGCCAGTTACATTGGGATTGGAAGTGTCTAGGGCCACAAAGTTGGCATTGTCATTGTAAAGAAAAGCTCCTGTACTACTGTAAGCCCACTTTTGTCCCGATGCAAAAAAATTCGAAGGCCCTCCAGCGCTTGTATCTTCTTCATACTGGTTCCCTTGAAATTTCATTTTGCCTCCACCACAATTGATAAACAAAGAATGATCTGCAAATAGATGATGTAGAACGATGAATCATTATTTGATGGAGAACAATCAAGAATTGCTACTATATTAGAGTTGCGGGACAAGCATGTCAATACTTACATTGGGGATTGGAACAAGGAAGGTCTTTCAGCAAGCACCAATTTTCTCTGCAAAGTAAAACTTTGTTTTGGTTACAAGATCATCTTAGTATTAAAAAATTTGTCTTTCTTTTATATTAATATTTCAAAAAGCAGGTGAATTGGTTACAAGAGGAGCTTACGAATTGCTGGTTCCATTAGAAAAACTAGCGACCAGGTTCCTGTGCATAAGCAAAGAAGAAGGGATCAGCTTTGAGGCTTTTGTCAACAAATCGATAACTCATAGAGAACGATTGTTCTGCAAACAATCTTACACAGTTGACTGCTGGCAACTAGCTGGAGGTGAACCAGTAAAATTGTTATAGGATACATCACTGCAAGAGAAAAGAGAAAAAAAGAAAAACAGAATTAAATTTGTTTTATTCAAAATATATATTACTTCCTAAAATCTAATTGTACTAAATTGTTCAACAGAAAAAAGGGAAGAAGAAGAATATAGCTGACAATTTTTGCTTGCTGTATAATATCCAACTCGGTAATGGCCCAGAAAGTGAATTGTTTGTTAGAACCCTGCATAAGCAATGTCAGAGGTCACTAGATTGTACAGAAAATTCCATCAAATATAATGAATGCAAAGAAGCACTCAACAAACATTGTAGACTGCTTATTCCAAAATATACTTCATATATATATTTGACTTACAGATATGAAAGAAAATGTAAGTTTGCCATAGTACTTGGAATTTGACCACTCAACTGATTGTAGCTCAGGTCTCTGTAATAGTGACATTTGATAGAGTTAGCCAATTTTCATTAGGTACATTTTCTTGACATGAATTGACCATGCCTGCTAAATATAGCATATATAAATATATAGAAGATAATAATACGACTTACAAAAGCTTCAACTTTGCTATGTTTTGAATATAATCAGGGATTTCTCCAGTAATGAAGCAATTCCTCAGAACCCTGAATGCATAGAACAATTTACATCTGAACTTACACTACTGGAACTAAATCTCAATATCTATGCTGGTCTATCATATAAGTGATAACTCACAGATGCGATAAATTTATCAAGCCCGTCAGGTTTGGAAAAGCCATACTTGTCGTGTTGAGATCTGAAATTCTCCTGGAAGTTCAAGTAAACCTTATCAGAAATTGTCTCTAAGAAAGTGACATTTCAGTTTGAAAATATGTAGAAACCACGAGATAGAAGAGCACTATTTAGTCGAAAGAGATGTCATGCTCACAGAATGTTTAAGTTTGTCAAAAGAGACAGGTTAGATGGAATAGGTCCCTCCATAGATGTGCCTTGCATATCCCTGCAATATATCAATAAGAGCTCAATGAAAATCCAGAAATCAGAATCTCTCATACCGTTTGATATGCTGTCAAATCAAGACAGATGTACTCACAGCGTGTCAAGGTTTGTCAAGCTGCCAAGGAAATCAGGTATTTTCCCAGAGAATCCATTTCCACTGATCCTTCTGGAAGCAGTGCACAAAATTCAGTTAAGAGAAACAAAGACTCATAAAACTTCAAATATGCAAGGTGACTCACAGTTGTGTGAGTTTCTTTAGATTGGCAATTGTTTCAGGTAATGTTCCAATAAAGTTGTTTCCAGCAAGGATCCTGCAGGAATAAGCGTGTTAATAAGACCAAGAAAAGCCAGATAGGAGTTTTGTGAGTTAAAACTATGAACCATATGCAGTATTTACAATCCTACTCGCATCATACTAGGCTACTACCAGCTAGTAATAACAAACTTTAAATTTACCAAAAAAATTACTGGTAAATGAACTCACATTCTTCTCATGTTTACCAACTTTCCTAGACTTCGTGGTAAAGGTCCTTCAAGTTCGTTATCTTCCAAGATCCTGGAAGAGCAATTTTAATACAGAAGTACGCTTCAAAACCTAGTTTATCACTAGAAATATAGGACACCATCAATTACTAAACATACAAGTCCTGGAGGGTAGTGATATGTCCTATTTCATCTGGAATTGGACCAGTCATCCGGTTCCCCAAAAGGGATCTGCAATGCCAGAATCAATTCAAATGTTACCATATAACAGAACCACTCAAAAACTGCTCATTCAATTAAGAACATGACAATTGAACTTACAAATTGACAAGCGGGATCTTTGAAAGACTTTTGGGGATTGTTCCACCAACATAGTTCCTGGATATATCACTGCATTACAAGATAAATGTCATCAAGATGTTCAGCGAAGGAAAATATAATTTGGAGAAGCGGAGCGATGATAATTAGCTGACTTTTAACCCTACAAACCCATGGCTTACAATTGTTGCAGATGAGTAAGATTTCCAAGTTCTTCTGGCACAACTCCAGTAAGATTAAGACCCTTCAACTCGCTATAGAACCCAATCAAAAGAAAACAAAGAATATCAGTAAGCCATCGTAGTTACAAGAAGCAAAATTCGTTCATCCAATAAATCATAAGGACAACATGTAGCCCGAGAATATGAAATAATAACTACAGTCCTACCAATAATCTCCATCAAACAGTCAGAATCCTTGCTAGAGCCTTATGCGGAAAAGCTAGAGCTAACAAGGCACAAAACTAAAACTGTAACTACAAAGTACACAACCTGAAATTTCTTATAACCAATAACTTCCCAGTTATACAACCTTACCAAGAGATTAAGAATTGCTTCAATAATGGAGAAGTAGGACAAGCATGTTAAATTTTTTGGATAAACGGAAAAAACTGTATTAATCATTATATGAAAATTACATTGCTAAGTTTTTTCTATGTCAGTACTTCATAAAGATACCCATTTTCATTATCTTCACTTTCATAAAAAATTCATAAAATCCATGGTCAAAGTTTATATCAAAAGATGATAAGAACAAATATTTGATGACGAAGCGAGTATTATATATCACTAAGCACAACATTAGATTTACTGAAATATATGAATCAACATGCAATAGATTTCCACACTTATTTTTAAAGTACCAGCAGCTTGTAAGTTGTGACCATTTAACAGAAATGCGAATGAAGTATCACATTTCTATATTGCAGAATGCAGATAACCTTCACTTTGATTAATTCCATTTCCTTCCTTACTAATAAATGCAAAATCAGATTCCATTTTATTGTCCTAACCTACATATGTTTCCATGATTCACTATTTAAGACCGCTGGCCCAATTTGCATTTCTCCCTTATCACTCTGACTTAATCATTCCCTTCTACTAAATCAGGGCACAAAATTTGGTAATGAGAGAGATTTAAGACATGCTCAATGGCAAAGCAGGATAGCAAATTAGACAGGCTAAAATAGCAGGAAATATGCGTCCAGGGGGTTTGTAAGTGAAGAACTTACATATTTGTGATATGGCAAACTGTGCCTTGGTTAAAGGAACAATTACAGGTAACATTGCTGAGTATATTGACACCAATATATCGATTGAAGCTTGCACCATTGTCATTGCATGATGTTTGATTGACATTGTGCCAGTATGAATTGTTCAATTTGTTGGAAATTATTTGCAGAGTTTTCACTGCAGGTCACAAGTCAGTCTGTCAAGCAACACTGTGGAAGTAATGAACTGGTAAAATGATATTGATAAATAAAATAGAGAACTGGCACAGAGCAAAGGTATAGCAGCTATGGCCTCAACATTGACCACTCTAATTCCTATGGTCAAAATATTTGATATGGAACCAGGCGAGGATGGTCAGAATATATGCAGGAGCTATATCCATAACAAACATAGATATTGTTTCCAACACCATTTCATGGTTTATATGTATGAAATCAACTTCATATATTAATTCAAACCCTTTTCATAACCTCTTCTTAACTTATTAAACTTCAATTTTTTTCAAAAATAGACTCTTACATGCTTCTTAAGCACTCGCCCATATCTTTCTTATGTAGGTGACATCAATGCCGTGCATTATATATAAAAAGAATAGGAAAATTTTCATTATAGGTACCCAACCTTGGGTTAATTGCAATTTGGATACCTGTCTTTTCAATGATCTCATTTTGGGACCTGACATTTAAACATTATCTCATTGTGGGTCATTTTAACTTGCGGGGTTAGATTTCCTGTTAACCTACTGACGTGTCATCAAGCAAAAAATCCTGAAAAGTTCCCAAAAATTCTAGAAGAATTCCTAAAAGTAATTTAATGTTCTTTTTCTAATTATAGAGAGATTTGTGGAATTTTTAGGGGAATTTTCAAGAATAATTTGCTTAATGGCACATTAGCATGTTAACGGAATTTTTAACACCGTCAGTGAAATGACCCAAAATGAGATGGTTTTTAAAATTCCAAGTACTCAAAATGAGATATTGAACAGGCAGGTATCCAAATTGCAATTAGGCCTAACGTCAGGTACATAATGAAAATTTTCCAAAAGAATAAAAAGGAAAAGAGAAATCAAATCCATTTGCAAAATAGTGCTAAACTGTTCTAACAACTTCATACAAGAAGTGATAAGGGGAACATGGAACAAAGCTATACAGGTTTACCATTGATCAACATATAAGTTTGAAGTTATAAATTCTTTACAACCTCTAGTTTTAAGCCACTCATGGCGTGAACAATTATTTGTGCATGTTAAGGAGGCATAGACTTAAAATTGGAATCAGAATACATCTCCTAATTAATAATATAACAATTGACAAATATTCTACATAAGATGGGGTCAATAATTCATTTGACTAACATGGTTCCATGTGATTTGAATGGGAATAAATTAATATTTCTTCGTCTTCTAATACAAATAGTATATGTTAAAACTAAATTATGCAAATCTACTGAAATTGTCATTTAGGGAAATGTACATGATGCATGAAAAGAGCTTAAACATACTTTAAGTAAGAGAAAGCAAAAGTTAATAAGTTAATCTACTATTGTTTATGACATCATTAGTCAACCATTAAAGCAAGTCCTCAACAAATTATTCTTGGCGTGTGGGTCCCTAAGCTTTGAAGTACCATCTATCCACCACAAACTCCAACAACTATATTGTTACAACTTACAACAGCATATGATCACATTTATCCAACCAGATACTGCTTAAACATTAGTATAACAGTACTATAGTAGTACATCAAAATCAAAATCATACTCATATGATGATAATATTTCAAAAGATGAGTTATTGTCATGGTTGAAAAGATAAGATTGATTAAGCTTCAAACATCAGAAAAATAGTCTCTTTTGTCTGCTAGTAACACAGGCAACCTATTCAACATCGTCAAGCCAAACATCCTACTATTACTACTACAGTGTCTGATGGTTAGTAGTTTTCATTGCACACGTTAAGTTATCTATCCAGGGTTAGTTCTAAGCCTTTTTGTGTTTGACTTAGTTAACAACTTTTAATCAATGTAATTATTCAAAAGTACTCAAGTTCATCGACCCTCATACATTGCCCTGATTCAAGGTATTCAAGAAACTTTTGCAAAATTTGCCAACATTTGATAGAAAGTATAATACTAGATGTAACTTAATTTAATTAGTACAAGCGCACCCAGAAGGATTTACAGTTTCCCTTTCTTTCAAAAAGAGGTCACCATATCATATGCATGTAAGATATTTTATCCTCTATATTATTGTTGATTTTTTCCGATTTTGCGATTTTTTTTTTTTTTTTTTTTTTTTGTGCCTATCGGCTTAGCCAACGGAATCATTAGTGTGACAGTGACACCAAAAATGATATGGCAGTCCTCCACCTTAGGGGGTTGGGACCATATGAGTCCTATCTAAGTCCCCATCATCATGTCATGTAATTATTGCTGGGCTGGAATACCATATCAGAGGAAGAATGCCTCTAGATGAAAATAAAAAGAAATACTAGCATAATACCATGTTTGAAGTCAAAGTAAGAGCTTAATTGCAGCATTCGTGTTAGGCTTGTTTAAAGGCAACTTTTTTTTTTTTCCTACAAACACCACACAACTTTATTTCTTTTCTTTCTACTTTTTGACCAAACAAAGGGCAAATACTTCAGATGTAATAACAAGATAATTCACTGCAACAACCTAGGCTACTAGGCTAGGGTGTTTTGTAATGGTCCAGTAAAGATCCTTAGAAATTGTCAGCTTATTTCGAATGTGTTCATTCAATCCCATTTTAGTTTATATCAATTAAATTTATGTTAGGCCAGCAACTAACTTTTCTCACATATTAATGATAAATTTAGCAAAGGTGAACACAATTTATGCTACTTGTTACAATTACAACTTACAAGTGTGAAATTAAACCAATCAAAACACGTCAGTCGTCGGATAGGTAATTAATTTTTAAGTTGTTACATGATGAGTTTAATTGGTTTTTGCCTTACCGGTGTGTGTGTTTTTTTGGTTGAAATAAACTGGTTCAAAGCGCATTTCTTTAGATCAAATTTTCGGGTTACATCAAAATTTGCCACATCTACAGAAAATCATAATCCATCACCAGGAAAATGTAAGAGTGACAACTATTGACCAAAATGAAAGTAATGTATTAGTAGAAGACCTTATTCTTTGATGTCAATGCAAGTCAAGATGGGACAACAAAGAAGAGGTCGCAATTAGAATAGGTTCCAACCAAAAAAATGTATCCGTACTAGTAAAGTTACTTTGTCTAATGCCTTGTCAAAACAACCTTCTAATCTCCTTACGTGTTTGTTTTCCCCAACCAAATGACAGAACTCATTCAAACTAATTATGTTTGTCACATTGTATGCATTACACTAATAGCTCATTTATTATGTTGCACAAAATTAAAAAAATGAAGAAAAGAACAAAGGTGTCTTATATCATCATATCCTATTAGTAAAATAATACTGTAAACTTTCCTAATTATTAATAGGAGACTAAAACAATATTAACTACAATCTAGGTTGGGATTTTAACCCAAGTCACTCAAACCAAATAGTAAGTGTCTAAGAACTTCGGGTGTGTTTTTATTCAATTGAAATGTGTTAAACTGAATCGAACTAGAATAAACTAAACTAAAATGAACTAAACTGAATAAATAGTAGGAATAGTAGGAGTAATATGTGAAATGAAAAGTAAGTTACAGAACATAACTTGACTTGACTGAATAAAAAAGAGTATTTTGTAATTGGACACAGTATACCCTAAGACTTACACATTGGAGAAGTCAATAGAAGATTTACATCCTCCTATATTATTTTTCAGATCTAATATAGGATTTTGTGCCATCACTTGATCTCACAAGTAGTTTTCTCTAGGGCTACTTGTGACATTGACAAAAGAGTAGCAATAAAGAAATTCCACATGAATGGACCAAGAAAACAAATCACTATAAATAACTTGCAAACTCCGCATAATTCATAAATTGACAGTGTACATCATTGGATAGAAATCAGTAACAGAGTTGCAACTTGCAAGACCCACAAAAAAAAATTAAAAAAAAAATTAAAAAAAAATTAAAATAATAAAAATAAAAATAAGTCCCCAAAAAAATACCAAAAAAGAGAAAAAAAGGGGTGTTGTAGACTTGTAGTCCTATAGTTTCATCATTATTGGACTCGTGATCAATAACGACAAAAGACGAGGGGACAAAGAAAATGCTCAAGTAATTCAATTATACTACAGAAATCACTCGCTAAAGATGATTATCATTGGTTTTTTTAAAACTCATTGTAATTTGAACGAATAAGAGAATCATTTTGAGGAATTAGAAAGCACAAATGACTTCAAAAATGATGCTACTACAAGTGAATTATGCCGAGTTTTCAAGTGAAATTTGCACCAAAATAATTTTAGATATATAAAAATTTGATCAATTAGAAAGCACAACTGAATTCCAAAACAATCAAAAATTACAAGTAGAATTTCAAGTAGCAGAAGCAACAAGTGAAGTTGAAAACACAAATTATAGTTACTTACCTTCATCTTCGGGGATGAGTTGAGCGTTAGATCCAAGTTCCGACGACCAATTGCAGACAAGCAGGACAAACAGGAGGAGAGAGAAATGTCGGTCGAGCAGCAACGACGCCATTGTTGTCACTTTCTCTCTCTAAAGATTCTTCAAATTTGGTTGATTTTTTTTGTTTTTACTCTTCTTCAATCTTCAAAGCAGCCATTGGAATTCAACACAACAGTGAGTGATTTACAAATGGAGGAGAGAGAAAGAGAGAGAGCAGAGCAGTTACTTATTAAAGGGAAGGGTGTTGTGTTGACGAATCCATTTGATTTCAACGATTGAAATGGATGAGAAAAACTAATTGTATTAAGGCTATGTTCTCGTCACCTGGAAAAAACTGAACTGAACTGAACTGAACTGATCGGAACTGAACTGAACTAAACTGATTAGAACTGAACTGAATTATTATTATTATTATTATTATTAT
>BSSO01005686.1:0-12836 GCA_030267885.1 Mesembryanthemum crystallinum | reverse complement strand
ACAAATTCAACAGTAAAATTACCATAGATTCATATGTAGTTGTCATAAGTACAGATTTATTTGTAAACATGGATTCATAGAGAGCACTTAGATAGGTGCACTTGAGAGCACCATTTACCTTAAATAGAACCAAAAAATAGAATCAAATTCATATATGTTAATCATACATGCTCTAAATTACTTATGAGTAACTATTAAGGTCATTTAAGGAATATATTATGATTCTTCCACCATATCATATGCTTTAAAAGTTAAATAATACCTCAAAGCCCGTGCATCGCACAGGGCATGATACTAGTTTGGTATTAAAAATATTTCCGGCCACCATATGGTATTTAAAATTCTAATTCGAGCAAATTAGCCTATTTCTAAACCCGAACTCAATTTTCTGTAACAAAAGTCATATTTTACTATTTCCTTGCTTTTTTTTTTTCTCTCTTTGTACTTCACCATTTTTTTAATTTCAAAAATCCCCTTAAACATAAAACTTAACTAAAAGTTCTTAATTTCACCAATTTCCTTATTTCACATGTCTGATGCCGGAGTTACCGTCGAAGGAGTTGGACCATCAGTGGGTGGCAGTTGTTGTTGATGCGTCGATTGGAGGCGAATAGGACATCAGTGATGGCTAAATTGTGGTTCGATCCATCGGAGAGAGGCTTGTTTCTTGGGCTACTATATGGAGTTCGCGGAATTATGTTAATTAAGAAGGTCACACATTGTGTTGGAAGTTGAAATGGAAACCTTGCGATTTTTTTTTTTTTGTTTGTTTGTTTTTGTTATTAGAGTTACAGTGGCATAGTAGCAAAACTTGTGTTTTTGTTATCTTGTAAATTCTTGGCAAATATGACTGTAACCAACATTTATTGTTTTGAAGTTTTTGATTATTTGAAAAATTAGAAATTCTTTCTGTTATTAATTCGAGTCTACTATAACAACAACAACAACAACAACAATAATAATAATAAGAAAAAATTGGGTTGAACCACCTTTAATAATATGGTATTTAAAAAGAACCACCTTTGTTATAACTTTTTTAAAATAACCACCTTAAATGTTACACTTCATTGATTATAGCCACATGTTTCTGGAATCTGTGAGAAAAAAATATGTTGTTCTTCCCGTTTTGCCCTTACCTAATTTTTTTACAATTTGATTTAAAAATAATAAAAAAAAATTTTACACTTTTTTATTTTCCTCCTCCCCATCACCGGCCTCAACCTAGCAGGTTGAAAAAGTGTTTGATTTTTTATTTTTTATTTAAATTAAATGGAAAACAAATTAGGTAACGGCAAAATGGGAAGAAAAAAATGTCTAGGTGGCTATATTCTATAAAGTGTAATATTTAAGGTGGTTCTTCTAAAATACTCTATTATTAAAGGTGGTTAAATCCAATTTTTTAATAATAATAATAATAATAATAATAATAATAATAATAATAATAATAATAATAATAATAATAATAACACAAAATAATAATAATTTCATAATTGAAACGAATAATGTTGATAAAGATAAATCCAAACCCCCTACCCATTGGAGAGAAGCTCTGAGTAATAATCGTAGCCGGGTCATGGGTTGAAGTTGGATTACATCTCTGAGTGTGATAATGATGCCCCTGTTATTCTGGAATTAGATGACATTGTTGATGAGGTTGAGTTTTGGAAAAACACACTTGTGNGGCAACCCTAAAGAGGGAGTTATGAATGACTATTACAAATCTCTTCTTGGCACTAAAGTTACAACAGCAGAATATAATGCCGCAAAATTCACAAATGGTCCTGTACTTAATGATGATATATGTCAAGAGATGATGAGGGATGTCACCCCTGAGGAGGTCAAACAAGCTCTTTTCTCCATTCCTGATGACAAATCACCAGGTATGGATGGCTACACTTCCTATTTCTTCAAAAAAGCTTGGAGTATTGTTGGGGGAGAAGTTACTACAGCCATTCTAGACTTTTTTAAGTCTAATAAGCTAATTAAACAGCTGAACACCTCTCTAGTTACACTCATTCCCAAATGTGAATCAACAAACAATGTCACTCAGTTCAGACCCATCTCTTGCTGCTCTATTCTCTATAAAACCATCACAAAAATCATAACCTCCAGAATACAGCCTGCTCTGCAAGTACTTATAGGCATGGAACAAGGGGCATTTGTGAAGGGGAGGAATTTATTTGATCATGTATTATTGACTCATGAGCTAGTGAAACATTATAATAGAGCTGGAGTCTCTCCAAGAGCTATGGTGAAATTAGACATTCAAAAAGCATATGACTCACTAGATTAAAATTTCCTACACAACATCCTCATTTCATTTGGTTTCCCTACAAGGCTCATAAACTGGATCATGGTTTGTATGAGAACCTCTATGTACTCACTCAGTAATAATGGTAGTGTAGAGGGATTTTTTGCTGGTGCTAGGGGAGTTAGACAAGGAGATCCCATGAGCCCCTACCTATTTGTACTATGTATGGAAGGTTTATCTAGAATGCTCCGAAAAGTGAGAGAAGAGCCTGACTTCAATGACCATCCCAAGTGCTCTAGAGTGCAGCTGAACCACCTCCTCTTTGTAGATGATCTCTTGATTTTCAGTAGAGGAGATCAACACTCTGTCCAAGCTATGGTGAACTGTTTCCAATCTTTTGCAGCTATGTATGGCCTTCAAGCAAATGCTATGAAGACTTGCCTGTATTTTGGTGGTGTAAATCAAGACGATAAACTTCAGATACTTCATGCTACAAGATTTGTTGAAGGTTCCTTCCCCTTCAGATACTTAGGGATACCTCTAACCACATCTAGATTGTCTATTGAAATGTGTCAGCCTCTCATAGACAAAATCAAGAGGAAGGCTTAACACTGTAGCACAAAACTGCTAAGCTATGCTGCCAAAGTGCAATTGATCAACTCTGTAATATTTGGCATTCATAATTTTTAGAGCTTTGTCTTCCCTCTCCCAAACTATTGCATCAAACAACTAGATCTGTAGAGATCTCTTTTGGCAAAGACCTGAGGGCAACACAAATGCATATTCATAAGCTGGAATAGCCTTTGTAAACCTAAAGAAGAAGGAGGCCTTGGAATAAAAGTACTAAACTGGAACAGAGGATTGATTTGCAAGAATATCTGGAAGCTGGACACTCACAAGACCAGTTTGTGGGTCAAATGGGCACATGAGTATTACTTAAAAAAGACTGATATCTGGCACTATGCTAGCAAGTAGCAGGATTCATGGGGTTGGAAGCAACTCCTCCATATCAGAGATACTTTGATAACCAGGGTTGGTAACACTGAGAAAGCTAAAACGGAGCTACACAGCTGCATAGCTCATGACAAATTTGCTGCTAGCAAAGCCTATGATTGGATTAGAAGCAAAGGAGATAAATGCAAATGGAAGAGAGTTCTCTAGGAACCTCTAATAGTCCCAAGACAGGGGATCATTCTTTGGCTAGATGCATACAACAAGCTATCTACAGTTGAGAATCTTATGACAAGAGGATTAAATACCCCCTCATGCTGCAGCCTGTGTCTTAAGGGACCAGACTCTATCAATCACATCTTTTTCTCATGTAAATTCAGTAGAGAAATATGGAAGGGGATATTACAATGGATTGGGATCTGTAGAAGGGGCATGAACCTACATCAGGAGCTATGGTGGTTTCAGAAAAAGATCAAGGGGAGCAACCTAATTGCTAGAATGAAAAGAGCAGCACTGGCAGCGTCAGTCTATGAGATTTGGAGGGAAAGGAATGTCAGACTCTTTGGGAGCTCCAAAAGAACTGTCCAGCAGATAATAGAGTGTATACAGTTTCAACTATATACTATACATTACACTACATGTAATGAGGATATGTGTAAATGCTTGTAAGTATAGCAACTACTCTAGTTGCTAGTAGATTAGCCCTTAGATGCTGATACTTGTAGATTCATAACTCTCTGATTGTAATTGTTGGTTATCAAGGGTGCCACATTGACATCCATCGGAAGATGGAATATAACAAGCTACCATTTTCCAAAAAAAAAAAATTAAAAAAAAATAATATTAACTTGGCAACTATCTCTATAGATTAAGCTAACTCTTGAGAAATTGGTGTCAACATTATGACCAACCCATATTACCCATCATTCCTATGAATAAATCTCATAATAGGCTAGGGATTATAATTGTACCACACTAACAATCAAAAAAGGTGGCAGTTTCTCCTCATCCTAGCGTACCCCACTCAAGCGTTGCTGAATTCACCCATGCCACCACCTCCCTTAAGCATTAACTTACATATTGTCTCTCCTTAGCTACTCATTTTTGATAGTTCAACATACTTCTATCTACCCAAATAAGATTTATCTTAGTGGTCATTGTGAAACGTTCCTTTTTCAAGTAGCAAATTTTATTAGGATAATTTTTAATTGTAAAAGTTATGTACAACCTTATATTTCTAATATAATTATTGTAATTAATTTCAAAAAAAAACTATTTGCGTGCATTATCATTCTATAGTATGTGTTAATGCTAGTAGCGAAATCCATGTTACTGGTATATTTGATTTCGTTTGTCTAATAACTTCCCAACTGTCATTTTTTAGTAGCAAAAAAAATGCTTGTTATGATATGCCGTGTAGAGAAACCGTTACCAACGATACCATTTTGCATGTATGCATGAAACGGTGTGCCTATCTCTATAAATATCCATTTCTTACTACCGGGTAGATCTTCCTTATCCAAGAGTACGTGATTTTCGGTTAAATACGATTTTATTTCTTCAAATAAAATTTTAGGAGTTTGAAGTTCAACATTGTATATGAAACTAATAAATTAAGTGGTCAACAATTTGGATATTCTTATTTTATTGGTGCAAAATCTTTCACTAGGAAACCATTAACAAAATTTATGCTATTTTATCATGGAACTTTGGCACTGCAAATTAGTTTTTTGAATCGGGGAAGTTTAAATCTCAATCATATTGTTACCTTTTTATTAACCCGTAAGAATTAAATGTTTGCCCTAATAGCCAAATTCATTCACTTATATTAATTAAATGTCTGCCCTGATAGCCGAATTTATTAATCAGTTGGCTTACCAAGCATTCTCAAAAGTAAATTTAGGCGTCTATTAGAATTCGTTGAAGGATATAAACACATTGCGATATCCTCACTCCATTTCTACTATTTTGTAGAATTATTTCTCGCCACCAACAAGGCGTGCATACGGGATTACGATTGGAAGGGAAAAAAATATGAACCAAAAAAAGGAAGGAAGTGCCTTTAAATCAAGCAGGGGATAACAAGAAAAAGCGGAAAGGGAAGGAAGTGGCTCTCCAACATGCTGCCCCTGGCACGAGTTTGGTTGATCTTCCAAATCCGTTGTTGGAAGGCATTTTCACGCAAGTAAGAAGTACAACAGTGGCAGATCTTGTCATCAGTTGTAGGCTAAGGTATGGATTTTTGTTAAATCATCAGTATTGTATGTGTAAAGGGATCCGTAAGTGTAGTGTTGTTTTACAAGATCATTGTTTCATCTTTTTTCGTTAACCATATTAATATAAAGAAGTCTCTTGCAGAGCAAGTACTTTAGTCAGAAGATTTACTGAGAAGGTCAAGACTATATAGAACGCATCGCTACGTTTGGTCATATGAATGCGTCTTCCATGCTCATTTTCATTATATATTTCAAAGGAGATGAGTGGTCACTTAAAAAGGCTATAGAGATTATGGATCAATTTTGCCAATAACACAAGGCAAGCGGCATCAATTTGAAAAGACAGTGTCTCTATTTTATTTTTTTTGGGTGTGAAAGAGGGGGTTAAACCCCTGAGTGAACATACAAAACGAGTGTGAAAAAATTAGCCAGCTCTTATCAGCCTAAACCTTGCTACTCCTTAAGCATCTTGCGCTAGAATTTCTCGTAAAGCTGTTGGTCGCGAGGAGTACTTAATGTAAGAAACTTCTTGTTTGACTCCCTCATTCACGAGCCAGTCTGCCGCACAATTAGCTTCTCTGTAACAGTGGTGAACAGCTACTTCCCATTCATGGTATTCAACCAAATTTTTAACTTGCATGATTAGGTGAACTTGAGGATGATGGCAAGGGGGTGTGTAATACCCAGAATATTTTCTTATTTATAGAAAATGATTTTTATTATTTTCGAGAACGAAAATTCTTTTAAGTGGGAAGGATGTAATACCCCAAAATTTTGTATATTTTCTTTAAGTTGATTTACAATAATATTTTTGATTTTAAGATAACTGGGGTTATACATGTAAACTCCTGGATTTATTATGCTACAACAGTTAAATATTTAGTTACCAAAATTAATTATTTTGTTACCAAAGTATTTATTTTGTTACTGATATTGATTTAAGATATTATTCATATTCTGAGAAGTTATCTTGTTAAATTCTAGAAATTATGTTTGTGATTTGGACTTCCTGTAATTTCAGTTTTTAATTGTGTTATTTAAAAAGATTTGGGTAGAGTTTGTTTTGGCAAGGGGGTCATTTTGAGTTATTAGCTAATATCAAGGAAATCTGCTCCCTATATTTTGCCCCAATACACGCCAGTTTTCCCTTCTCTTTCTATTCTTCTTCGCTATAGCTATATAGCTATACCCAATATATGCACAACGACTAAAACTTCATTATTTACCTTTTGCAACTTCATTATAAAATAGCTAATAATTATCGTACAATGAAGTTATAGTTATAGATGAATGAAGTTGCAACAAGGGTTTTTTCAATGAAGTTGAAAGTGACAAAATATGAAATTGCAATGGTAAAAAAATTCTTGTGTGTAGCTAATTAGCTACGTCTGGTTGTAGCTAAGAATTTGTTTAAGTCGACCTTCACTCACACTTTCTCTCTCTCTCAAAACCCCATCTCCCTCATCTATGTTTCTCATTCCTCATCATCAGACACATCACCTCCATCCCACCTTACCATCACCATCTCACTTCTCTTTCTCTCTCTCGCTCATCTACTTGAGGCGCACGGCCATGACGCCGCTGCCGCTGACCGGAGACCAGGAGGCTTGTGCCGCCCATCCCCGTCCTCACTGCTTCTTACACAAATGGTGTTGTTCTGTTGCCCCGCCACCGCCTCCACCACTAATGGTCTGGGTGCTTCGATCGAGGTCCGGGCATGACCCAATTTGCTTTGCCCTAACATCAATTCACTCTCGTGCTTCTCTCTCCCTTGATTTTCTGTTTTGATGGGTTCTACAACCCACAAGAGGCGCTGGCAACCGACCACCTGGTTTCCTCAATCAGCCGCCCCTTTCCCCCTCATCTCTTAACTGATAGTGAGTAAACCTTGAACCCTAAAGCCTAATTTCAGATTTTGTTTGTTAATTCTGATTTGTGTATAACCTTGTTTGTATTCTGATGTTATTGATTTCTGAATATTCAGTGAATTATTATTGAATTCGGATTATGGTGATTGGTTTTGGATTCGTTTGAAAGGTAACCCTCATTCTAGTCACTTTGCAGTCGTATGTTTATACAATGGGTCGATTTTGTCGATTTGCTATGTGTTACTGAGTATTTGGTTTTGTTACTAGTTAATTGGTTTGGTTGCTGATTAAACTCTATTTGTTCCTCTATAGTATTATGAATACCTGGATGGAACTTATGATCAGTAGTTTATGGTTATAGAGTAATCGGAGTATAGGCAAATAGATGGTAGTGAAAAGCATATCTATACTTTGGGTGTTTTTAGTGAATCGAATTGAGAATCATGTTCTTTTGGGAACCCGTGCCATTGAATGTGATTTGAACCATTACGAACCTGAATGGGTATTTGAATTAATGATGAGATTATGGTTTGATTTATATATGTATGATTTGGTTTGAGGCTCAATGTTATTGATTTCTTAGTCCTTGGCATGTTGGTTTAGTGACAGTTTTGTCGATATATGGTTACTGGTTACTTTATTGAAACATAGGCGCTAAACGCAACATCCATAAAGTATAGATACACCCACTTAATAGGCAAAATGACCCCTTAACCCCTGTTTTAAAAAATACCCTAATCCCTATGCCCATTCCCTTTCCCCTTTCCCCTTGTTTTTAAATAAAATCCCTACCTACCCACTTCATATGCCTATTCCCAATACCATTCCCAAACCATGTATTAACCCATCCCTTGATCTTTTTACTAGAAACCCTTTACTATTAACAATTCAAACCCCTTTTCAAAACTAATCGACGTTTAATGAACACGCTCCACAATATGACCGATTCAAGTTCAAATTCTGATTCGATACCAGAACATGTTTACGCAGACCCATATTTTGAGGTAAATTTTTTGCTTTTTATCTTTTTTGTTAATTTCAATTCGCAAATTTCAATTTTAAAGTTTAAACGATTTGCAATTTTATGAATAATTGAAAAAACGATGATTGTTGCCTTGAGAATAATCGAAAAAAGGAGATTGGATGTGAAAGCGAAGGGGCTTTACGCCCAGAAGCGCGTGAACCGTTGCGGGCCTTACGCCACAAAGGGCGTCGACCTGGAGAGGGCTAACGCCATTTTGGGCGTAAAGCCTCTGAGGGTTTACGCCAGGAAAGGCGTAAGGCCTCAGAGAACTTACGCCAGGAAAGGCGCAAGTCCTCTCCAGTATTACGCCCTGTGTGGCGTAAGTCCTCTCCAGGCCTACGCCCTCTGTGGCGTAAGGCCTGAGAGGTTGTACGCGCAGTATGGCGTAAGACTTGACACAGTTCACACGTTTCTGGGCGTAAAGCCCTTTGTGGAAAAAAAATATGTGGAAAAAAAATGTATTATGATATTGGGTGATTGTTGCAAAATTGTATTTTTAGTATTGTATGCGAACTGCTTGAGTTGTTTTTTATTTCAAAACGTGATGAATATGTGGAAAAAACAATTATATAATACAATTGATTCTAAATTTTGAGTATTGTATGGGAATTGTGGTGTATGGGTTTGAAGAAATTAGGGAGAAGAGTATAATTGTTAGAGGTTGTTGTTTATTACTGAAATTGACTGAACTGAATTTTATTGTAACTGAGTTGAACTTATTGCGACTGAAGTGATATTTTTTTTTTTTGGCAGGGCGTGAATATTATTGCAGAGGAGAGGAGTAATCATCAGGAGGAACAACAAAATCGTCCGGATGCAAGTGGTCCATTTGTAATTAATGAGCGATTCCCAAGTCGTAAAGAGTTGGAGGAGTGGGTTAGATCAGTTGGGATGACAAATGATACGTATTTTGCTTGTCGTCGCTCCGTAGAAGGTAGTGGACATGGTGCTGGAACTGCAACTTTCCAATGTGAGAGAGGAGGTAAATATAGAACTAAGAGAAAGTCGGAACAATTAATGAGAAAATGGACAGGAGGACGAAGAAGACAGGATGCAAATTTGAGATTATGGGTCAAGAGATGGCGGATGGCACTTGGATGGTTAGATTACCAAGTAATTTGGAAAAGCGTAAACACAATCATAAGCCTAGTGTATATAAAGAGGGACACACTTTTGCAACAAAGCTGACCAAGGATGAAGAATCCATTGTCGGTAAGCTTACTGATAGTGGAATGCCGCCGAAGAAAATCTTGAACCACTTGCGTAAGGATAATGAGAAAAGGCAAAATGTCAGCGTGTTAAGGCAGATTCAAAACGTCCGACAGAAGTTGGGAAGGCAAAAAACGGGTGGTCTGACTCCAATGCAGTACTTCTTTAAGCTAATGAGTGAGAAGAATTACTTTAGGTGGTGGAGAAATAATGGTGATTGTATCAGGGACAGATTGTTTGCAAATCCCACTTCAGTTCAGCTGTTGAGGAAGTTTCCTTATATACTTGTGATCGATGCCACATATCGTACTAATCAGTATGCAATGCCGTTGTTACAAGTGTGTGGGGTGGCACCAACTGGCCAAATCTTTCATATTGCATTTGGTTTCATGAAGTATGAGAAGAAGGATAGTTTCCTTTGGGCTCTTGATAAGGTGAAGCTGATGTTCAACGATATTGAATGCCCAGGAGCTATTGTGACTGACAAAGAGCACGCCATAGTACCCGTGTTGAAGCAACTTTTTCCAAACTCTGCTCATCTTCTTTGTAGGAGGCATATTGCGACGGATGTGGAGGGCCATTTGGTGAACAAACTTNCGATACGTGCGTCCTACTCTTGTCCACAAACAACGTGGACCCCAATATGACAAGTAGACGCATCCTAGCAATGTCGTCATCAGCAACCCCATCCATATCCATATGACTCTGGATATACTCATATGTCAGAAGGCCCGATTTCCATTGTGACAGGATAGTTACTGATCCTCACCTAACACAGCTGATAAGATATCAAGAACACTGGTCGCCTGCTCCTCCTCAGAATCGCGGCATATAACTGGATATCCGTGTACAGGGATACGGAGAAGATAATAGACATCTTGGAGAGTGATCGTCATCTCTCCAAATGGCATGTTAAAACTGTTGTATCCGGTTGCCATCTCTCGACAAATGCGGATATGAGGGCCATGTTCACGCGACTGAACATGCAGTCTCCCAAATGTGACAGCTGAGTACCTTGACAAAAAGTCTCCGCATCTCCACTCAACGGCTCCAATGATTGAATACGATCATACCGGTGATGACCGCCCAATACACCCCAATCCTGTAAAATATTAAACACAAAATTAGCTACGACGAATACAAATTATAATAATTCATTAAAATACGCAAAAAAAAAAAAAAAGAAATACATACCATATTCCTCCATAAATCATTCGCCACATGGCCAAGAAAACTAGTGACCAAATCTGGAAGGTCGGGCCCACCAGGAGCAGATGTCCTCAACACCCAACTCCGATCCCTCTGTCTCGGGGTACCGCGATTGCGGCCAGCTACCCGCTCCTCACGATCCTGTGGGTGTGGATCCTCTCGATGTGGATCCTCTGCATGCGGATCCTCTAGATGTGGATCCTCTGGTTGCTGGACCTCAGGCGTTCTCATCCTCCTCCTACCCGCCTCTATACCTTGTCCTCTCATGGCATAACCACCAGACAACACATCCTCAGAATAATCATCTGTTTCTGTGTCGTAATATGGAGGAGCAAACTCTCCCGGGCTAATGTGTAAAGGCTGACTGATATGGGTGTGAGTGGATGCGCCTTTATGTGGTGCAACGACATCAACATCTGTCTCAGTAGCTGCTCTACGTCGACTTTGAGCCTCTCGAGCAGATCTTGTGACGATTCGGCCATCTAAACGACTCGATCGCACATTTGACTCATCTGTAATAGGTATCTTAACTCTACGGCGATCATCCAACCTATTTTTATAATGATAATTGTCGCAATAAGTTCAGCTCAATCAGAATAAAGTTAAGTGCAGTTAATTCCAATCATAAACAACAGGGTCTAACAATTATACTCTTCTCCCTAATTTTTTCAAACCCAACCAAACACCACAATCCATATACAACACTCAAAATTTAGAATTAATTTGTCAATAATCAAAAAATTATGCCTGAATCATCCAATAATTGCATAAAATATTTTCTTTTTTCACACAGTCATCACATTTCGAAATTAAATAAAAAAAATCATATTCTTAATAATTGCATAATACTCAAAACATTCACATATCCTCAATATTAACTTCTTTTTTTTTTTTCCCCACATACGGTTTCACCAAAAAAAAATAAAAAAATCACTCACTATCTGGCCGGCTATGCCAAAGTGGGCGTGAGCCTGGCTAGGCCTACGCCAGACTGGGCGTAAGCCTGGTCAAGGCTTACGCGCATCTAGGCGTAAGCCTTGTCAGGTATTACGCTCATCTGGGTGTAAGCCTTATCAGGTATTACGCTCATCTGGGCGTAAGCCTAGCCGGCTTACGCACATTTGGGCGTAAGCCGTCCGGCAGATCTACCCACAAATTTCACGGCGGATTCCGGCGACGGCGACGAATAAACGACAGTTGGTGCGAGGGGTGGGGAATAACATGCAAGGGATCAAAAAAATATAACAAATTCAAATGTAGATGAACATACCTCAATAGGGTAAATTGAACTTGATTTCTTGAAGCTTTGATATGGAGGTGTCCGTAGAGAGAGAAAACCAAATTTGGGTGTGTGTGGTGGAGTAAATCCGATTTTTGAGAATGAAGAGAGAGAAAGTAAGAGGTAGGTGAAGTGTGGGAAAGAGAAAGCAAATTAGAAGGGAAAGGGAAAGCAAATTAGAAGGGAAAGGGATGGTAGGTTTGTCAATGTACCCATTTAAGTGGGTGTATGTATACTCTTAAGTGAGTGTATTTAGTACCACTCTTAATATTTACTCTCCGATATTTTTGGTAATTCACTCTCTCGGGTTCTTTCTATCTGCATTTTTGTATCTGGGACGAAGCTTTGTCCGGGCTTCTTCAAGGATACAACCACCTAAGACCTAATGCATTTGATTAGAATTTTTTTCTTTCAGATCAATTATGTGATATCTTCAGTAGCGATTGCTCTCCAGTTTCTCTTTTATTTTCTATTATTCGTTTGATTTGAAATTGATCCTGAAATTTGATTCGGCTTTCAGACACATACAAAGAAACAGAGAATTGAAGACATGGTTATGCCTCTTTCTTTCTCCATCACTACGAATTAATGAATCTTGATGGAAGGTTTGCTTTTTTGCTACTCTTCTTTGTTCAATTACTTGATTTTTAGGGCTTGTTTTCTGCATATGAGTTCAAGTCCTCCTGATTTGCCCCTGATTATATCCCTTTGCGTTTGTTAGCTGAAAGCTAAATAAGGAAAAAAGAAATCCTGAAAGGAAGGCAATATCTGTTAATTCAGGTGAAGACTCATGAGGGGAGGGGGTGAATTGAGTCTTACTATTTTCCTT
>BSSO01005685.1:0-12836 GCA_030267885.1 Mesembryanthemum crystallinum | reverse complement strand
TGAATGAAAAATTGTAACGCTAGGTTGTAGTGTAGTGGATGCCAATAGTAGAGTGGCGCCATGTAGAATCGAAATTAAAAAATTCCGCCATGTAGAATTTCAAAAAACACAATGGCACCATGTAGAATATCCCATTTTTTTATTTGCTAAATAGATGTTCATCAAATTTAACCAAAAACCTACCAAAAAATATAACTATTATTTAAAAATTACTTATAACTTTTGATCAACTTTTCAAACTTTAAAATTTTATCTCCATTAGAATGATTGCTGAATATACTTTAAAATGATACCCATTTGTAGTATGGATGTCAATAGGTTGATAGTGTTCTGTTCGGGTATATCGAAACCCAACCACAGGCCCATTTAATGTGCTTAAATTTGGACCCATACTCCTTTAGTTTGTATATATATCAAATATTTAGATCCGATTATATTGAATCTAGCAGGTTTAATTTGTCATATAAAGTTTTGATTAATAAGTGGTACTATTAATGCATATTTGTGCACATATACATACAAAAATGACGGAACTTTATTTAAAAAAAAAATGATGAGAAGTTACGTAACATGAAGTCAAAAGGACAAGGTAAAAATAAAAATCAATATTGAGAACAAATCACAAAGTATAAATATAGTGCACTAAACAGGTAACACACATGTCTTATATAATTGTGTACAAAGTTAATTAAAAAATAGCCATAGCAATTAATAGTTGATAGATAATTGTGGATTATATAAGCCAATTTACTTTAATTTTCTTTTAAAAAAAAGTAAAATTTAAACATCCTTATGTATAATTAGGAACTTAATTTATACCACTTTGGATATTTCGAAATAAATCTCATGACGAAATCATGAAAAAACATGTGTATTAATTTGAACCCGTGTGTAATATGTATTTATGTACATAAAGATTGTACAATTAAAAAACTATGCATCCAAGACTTGAACGTATATTTTATTGTTGGATCGTATTCTATTGTTTTCAGATTATTTTTGTTGTTTTCCCTATAATTTATTATTACCAAAATAAATGTGCATTAATATGAAATACACTCTAAATGTTGAAGAGTTATGAACGATCATAGATGGCCTAATCAATAGGTTGCTTGAATGTTCAATTTAAAAGTTTTAAAAAAGAAAAATTCAACTAGAATAGTAGTAACTTAGAATTTAACAATGTATAACAAACTGTTCAGCGCATGGGCATAAACCTAAAGCCCTGTTCGGAGTGGTTGACAGTTGCCAATTTTTGGTTTTGAAAAATTTTCAACTCTTTGTAGAAATTTAATTTAAAGTTGATTTTTTTTGTGCTTACAGTTCCCAGCTTAATTTTCAAAACTGACAACAGAAAACTGAAAACCAAAAAAAGTGGTTTCCAAAAATTGGTTTTGAGTTTTCAAAAAAACTGAAAACTGGCAACTGACAACCACCCCAAACATGGCCTAACATATATATATAATTGTGAGATACTACCTCCGTTCTACAATGAAAGTGACGCTTGGTTTTCCGCCACNAGTGGCGGAAAACCAAGCGTCACCTTCATTGTAGAACGGAGGGAGTAGAAAGGAAAGAAATGAAACTGTAAGATATTCCTAGAAGAAAATCATGTGCCCCAGGTGGAGTAACTGGGCGCCAATTGAACAATTTGGCGCGCAATAATACTCATTTTACCAGCGGAATTTTGTTTGAAAACATAGAATTTACTGTGACGTGTTTTATTTCCATTCACACAGCAAGTACTGCAAATAGAAAACATTTTTAATTTGTTTTTTTTCTTTTTTGTCTTTCTCCTCTCTCTCCTACTTCATTTCTCTCTGCCCATTCTTCACAACGGCTAGCCCTAGAATTCTCACCTGAACGCCGCTGTTCAACAAAGGAGGCCCCCAACGGTCACTATCTCCGTCGCCAAACCAGCCGCCAACAACCGCATTCTCTCGTTTTAGGTACGTGAACCCTAAGTTTGAGTTAAGCTAATTTCTTTTTAGAAACTCTTGAATTTTTTAGAAGTTAATTTTACTTATTTGGGTATAAATGTTGTTTGAATTTGAAGTATTAGCTTGTGAGCATTGCTAATTAGAAGATTGAATGCTCTTTGACGGAACCGGCTAACAATTAAGTGTATCAATTTCAGCTACAGTTTTTTGAGATTTTTTCAAGTATGGTTGATGATTTTTATGTGTGGTTGTCGTATTGTAAAACAGAAACCAAAGTTTAAAATTTTGGTGGATACTCTAATAATTGTATGCGTGGATTTAAGTGTTGTTTTGCTAATAATGTGTTGTAGATGCTGCGTATTGTTTTTTTAAGTTAGAACCATGACATGATAAGAATGGTTTGAAAGCTAATAATGTGTTGTAGATGCTGAATGGTTTGAAAGCTTTATGTGCTTTATGGTGAAAAGTACACAGCAGGAAAAGTGTTGTTTTGAAAGGGTTTTATGAACTTCCCTCTAAGCCCCCTTCTTTTACTAATATTAATTTCAAATTGTTTTTTTTTTTTTTCTTGTGTTATTTCTGTTTGTCAGTATGTGTTCCTTATTTGGACTGAACCTGCAATGATCAATTGAAAAATGGGGAATAAACGTCTTGTGTTGATAGGCTTTCAATGATTAGTTGTGGCTTGAAAGGATTCTCCATGCGCACCTATTACTTGGTAGATTCATATCAGGAATGGTTCAATTGTTAGTTTGTTGTAGGATAATAGTTGTCAAGAGTATTGATAAGGTTTATTTGGTTTATACTCCCTCTGTCCCTAATTAAAAGTGTCACTTCGTAATCCGCAACTCACATTGATGTGAGTTGCGGATTACGAAGCGACACTTTTAATTAGGGACGGAGGGAGTATTAGCTTACTCACTTGATTATGGTTGGTGGGGATGCTGTAAGCTGTTGTAGTTAGCCTTGCACTTATTCTTATGAGTAGATGTGCAGTAATGCCCTGTCCATGTTGGGATTGGTTGAAAGGTATGGCTATTATCATGTTAAGCACATTTTGAAGGTCAAAAGGCTTGGGATGTACAATTTACAGGGGAAATTCTGCCAGATTTGACTCCATTATATTTTTTAGCATTAATTTTTAAATTTTTTGTTAGAAGATTCCGGGTGTAACATGATCAGTGGTTGCGGATGATTGTAAAGAATGGGTTTTGGAAGCTTTTGGGGAATATGTGTAAGGCTCTAAGGTCTGCAAGAATCATAATTTATATCCTGTTCAGAGTTTTAGCAATTATGAGCTGAACTACCTTTAAGTTGCCAACTTGAACAATTGTACATACATTAAATTATGGAATTACCAATGGACATAGTAGGTTTCAGCAACTTTTACTTCATTCCTGTTCTTATTCTTTGACATTTTGAATAAGTATGATTTGCTGATATATTTTGTGGCAGGTAGAAGATATGTGAAGTACACTAAAAAGAAAAGTTACATCTGCCTATCTTTGCTTGTTTGGCATGTCGGAACTTTAATGGTGTATTGGTGCTTGTTTAGCAGTTATTTGGTTCAAGCCGATGTTTTCACAGTTGACTTGAAAGCTTCAAATAACATCTTTAAATTATCAAAACAAAATGCTTGCAGAAAATATCAACTTGGAACCAACTAAACATATCATTGAGTCACTTGTAAAATCATTTGTTGCTGGTACCACAGAAGTTAGAATTAGGCTGAGTTTACATCTTTTATTAATGTTTAGAACTACTGGATCATGTCTCAACTGTCATGTCTATTGAGTAGTTTACATCTCTCACAAATTAATGGAAAGGGTGGGTACTGAACCTCATTTTTTGTTGTACAGGTGATGAAGTGAACCTGGAAAACAAAGACAAAAGATTCAGTCTGGTCTAGTGTCGGGCCAGAACTAACCAGTCAGGTCTCCGAATTGTGGTTTTGGTGATATCTGGGTTCTGGTTTGGTATAGTTCTGGACCTGTGAAAAGCCCTAAAGATAGAAAGAGATGGGCATCAAAGATTTGCTAAGGTTTATGAAACCTTACACTGAATCCATTCACGTCCAGAAGTACGCTGGCAAGCGAGTAATTTCCTCCTCTTTCTTGTCATCTCAATACATTTCTATTTATTGCAAGTTGGATACGTTTACTTTTACTTAGTTGTTTCAAAACCAAATTTGTAGGTAGGCATTGATGCTTATTCTTGGCTATACAAAGGAGGTAAATAATGATTCTTTTTTTCTTTTCCTTCCCTGGTTTGGTTAATTAATTTGTAAAATTTCAAGCTGAGTGAACCAGTAAATTAGGTTTCATCTGATGAATCTTTTTCCTTTGCTAATTGGTTGTATTGATTAATTGATCTATGAAGTGAAAACTTTCCTTATTATTTCTGCCTTTCTCCGTTTGCAGCTTATTCATGTAGCTTGGAGCTATGTCTTAATTCAGAGGGTGACAAGAAATTGAATTACATTAATTATTTCATGCATCGAATTAATTTACTTCAACACCATAAAATAACCCCAGTGGTTGTGTTTGATGGCGGGAACGTCCCCTGTAAGGCTGGGACTGAGAATGAGCGATACAGGCATGTGTTGGTGCTTTGGTGCAATCCTAATGGTCTTATAATGTGCCCAGTTTGGAGTTTCTTACACATTAATTTGAGTACATATGCGGCATCTTAATATTTGCTCAGGAGGAGAAAAGCTAATAAAGAAATGGCAATGGAAAAGCTGAGAGAAGGCAATGTTACTGCTGCCACTGAGCTCTTTCAGGTAACTACTGTAATATTTCTGGACAACCTAGTTGCTTAAGTTTGTTGTGAGCTGGAGCGTTTCATGCTCCATGTTGTTTGCTGCAAATATGTGCAAGATTGTTGGGTTTTACTGCATGTAATCCTCCTTGTCTGTTCTCAGAGATAGTTTGATGTATCTTTCTTATCAAGAGTCTAATGGAGACAGTCACTGTCCAATATGGGTTAAAGTTTTGAATATTTGACCCCTCATATGCCATCTGCTTTGCGTATGCACCATGCAGGAGCCTCATGAAGGGCATAGGTAGCCTCCACATTTTTCCCAGGCTTAAGGTGTTGTTGCATTTTGCCCACATTTAATCATTGTACTAAAATTGTGGAGGATAGCTATGCACTATGTTAAAGATTAAGTTAATTCTTTCTATGTCCATAACCATGCGGGAATATGAAGGCATAAGGTACTTCCAGTTAGTATGTATTGGCCCACATATTCCAGAGGTCCCAAGTTCAAGTCTCCTTTGGGTCACTGGAGGTTTTTCATGATCGTTAACTTAATGGCCCATGGAATTAGTCGGGGAAAGCTCGGATGCCCATGTTATAAAGAAATAAAAAAATAAAAAAATGTATTTCCGTGTACCTTGACATTGTGGTTTTACTATTATAGTTGTGTGACAAAATGTAAATAAAGTTGGTACACTTTTGTTGAGAAGTGCTGGAACTCTTTGAACATCTAGTAACTAGTTTTTCTATTTGTTTACTTCTGTCCTGGGTCTCTGTATACCGATGCAACGATACAACATTTACTAGCTGTTGCTGTTTCTTATATAGAGAGCAATTAGCATCACACCAGCCATGGCACACCAACTGATACAGGTAGGACACTCGCGTGTACAACTGAGCTTGCCTTTTGATGCTTCTGAATGCTGCTGTAACGCATTTCTGACTTTTGCCTACTTGTTAATAAAAATGCTTCAGATTCTGAGATCAGAAAATGTTGAATTCATGGTTGCTCCATATGAAGCTGATGCACAATTGGCATACCTATCTAGCCTTGGAGAAGATCAGGGTGGAATTGTCGCCGTGATCAGTGAAGATAGTGACCTTTTGGCATATGGTTGTCCAGCTGTAAGACCTTCAATAACTTTCTTGTATTGGAAGATGAGAGGTCCTCTGCTTGATTAAAGCTTGGTATATTCTACCTCTATGTTATTATAGGCACTATCCTCATTTGGTTTGATTTATTCATAAACAGATCATGTTTAAAATGGATCGTTTTGGCAATGGTGAAGAAATTGTTCTAGATAAGGTTTTCTACTCCATTATCTCTAAACCATCCTTCAAGAACTTCGATACAGCCTTATTCCTGGGTAGGTTATTCCTTTTCTTCGGCTGTCATAAAATTGTCATCAACTGGTCACTGGCCAAAATGTTAAAGAACATCGTTCAATATGCATTTACATGACTGATGTTGTGTTTGTATTGCTTTTGGACTGAATATGTCCCTAATTTTGTATTCCCTCCACAGATATGTGTGTGTTGGCAGGCTGTGATTTCCTTCCATCTATTCCCGGTATTGGAATTGCTAGAGCTCATTCATTGGTTTCAAAGTATCGAAATATTGATCGTGTAAGTGTCTAAATATCTTCTTCACTGA
The DNA here is from genome assembly GCA_030267885.1 of Mesembryanthemum crystallinum. NCBI lineage: Eukaryota > Viridiplantae > Streptophyta > Magnoliopsida > Caryophyllales > Aizoaceae > Mesembryanthemum > Mesembryanthemum crystallinum. Next base: position 6,482 of record BSSO01005685.1, on the reverse strand, counting down.
TCAGCATCGCGTTGAAATTTCCAAGAGGAATACTTCATTTCTTTGGAGTATTTGAGTACAATAACTGAATTATATAATTCTCCCCTTCATTCCCTCATAATGGCAAGCAATAGATTCAATTGTTCTCCTAAACTTTTCTCCTGTGATGCGTGTTTTATTTGAAGGGACTTTTCCTTTTGACACCCTTAATCCGGAGGCAAATCAAGAAGGTTGTGCTAGTTACTGTAATTATTATCATGGAGTAAGTTGGATGTCTGTCAGAAGAGATTCTGCTAGAACTGATTGCAATATTATTAAAGCCAAATTTTTTATTAAAGAAGTAGAATGAATTTGGAAGAACTCTAGCAGGATGAATGATTCGTCGAGTGCATTATAAATTCATAGCACCTACAAATAAGGAAAGCACTTCACCCTTTCGTTGGCTCACCCAGTGCGAACAGGATTAACCTTGGGCCAAAGGGTCTAAATAAACCTGTGGTTCAATCCAGGAAGAAGGAAAAAAATAAAAAATAAAATTGGACATTAGTCTTAATGCTAATTTTCTTTGCAACGCGGCTAATCCTCCCTCTTTTCTCATCATTTATTCATGTAAAATGCCCTTACAGTACGTCTTGACATCTTGTTTGTGCTATTTGCTAATTCCCCTCCTACAAAGATGATGAGGCTGGAGTAGAGTAATAACAAAAATTATCATACAAGGAATAAGGCTAGCAGAAGTCAACATTTAAGATTTATATATTTGTAAGATGCGGCTCAAAAAAGCCAATAGGAATCAAACCTCAAACTCATAAACGGGGGACAATATTCCTAACTGCTAGAGTATCTCTTGATTCCTAACAAATAGTGTAGAAATTAGATGAAGGTTGGACAACAAATTCTGCTAGAACTTATAGAATTTATCGTCTTCTATACCCCATTTTTATGGTTGGTACTCCTAACCACTAGAGCCTCTCTTTATTCCTAACAATTAAGAGATTTTTAGATGAAAGTTGCACAACAATTCCTCCTAGACCTTCTTATCGTCTTCTTTACCATAATTTTATTGCTCGGGAAGTTACTGACCCATTAATTGTTCCTTAGTCATGTAACTGGCCCATTAACGTCTATTTCTGAGACTCAACCTCACTGATCAATACTCTCGTACCTCAGATTCCTTTGAAGCCCATAATGTATGAATGACCTAGCTACTCAAATGCTGCCTTTGCACCTGGTTTGCCATGTTCAGGTTCTATCGGTTTTGAAGTTGCAAAAGGGTAAGCAAGTTCCTGAAGATTATTCAAGATCAGTCAGTGAAGCAGTTGCAGTATTTCAGCATGCTAGAATGTAAGGAAATAATAACTTGTTGTTTCACCTATATTGGCAGGTACGGGTACTTCCACCATCTCCTATTCTTGCTTTATGTCATTGCTGATGTTTATGTTCTCTCTTCTGTAGATATAATAGAAATACTAAGAAGCTTGAGCATATCAAACCGCTCTCAGGGAAGCTTTTGGAGGCATTTGGAGGAGAACTTGATTTCTTGGGACCGTATCCTTTCTACCTTCCTGTACTAGGATGCAAGGAATCTAGGTTCAGATTCAATGGGCAAAAAAAATGGAAGATAGGTCATTTAAAACTAATTTGATATGCCATTCTTGCCTAATGCCTACTGTAATGTATGAGTTGTGTGTATTTGCTTTCTCTTGACGAATCATGAACTAATCAGAGACATGGCGCCAACAATAGCAATTGCAATTGCTGAAGGCAACCTAGATCCTATGACCATGGAGGCTTATGGAAGCGACTATCGTGTAGCAAGAACTTCAGAACACCGGGAGGTGATTTTGAAGGACAAAAGTTACTCTCGAGAAGCTGCAGAGCTAGCCAAAACAGTTCCGGTTATGGAACTTCAAAGAAAGGAGGAAAATCATACTGAGAGCTGCTTTACAGTATATTCATCTCAGAAGAAGATAAAAGAAGAAAAGATTTCCAGTAAGTATTTTCGTCTTCCAAAATTTTCTTGTCCTAATTGAGATCTGAATAATGTTGAATAAAGTGACAAAGCAATGGTTGCATGAACAGGTACAGTGCTGTTACAGAGGCAAGTGTTGAAAGAAAAAAACATCTCAGATGAAGCTGTAGCACTTGCAAAACTAGCAAGTTCTTTGGAGGTTCAAAACGGCCAAGAAAATTCAGTTTGTGATGAGACTCCGTTAAAGACTCCGGACAACAACCCATTTAAGAAAAGGAAGCTTCATTCAGAGAATGTAGAAAGCAGCCCTGCACAACAATCAGGGGTGACTGAAGTTGGAGGGCCAAAGATGTTTCAAATTTTCGATTCCCAGGAGAGTGTAAACTCCAAACCTAAGAAGATTGACAATAATAAGAAGGTTACAGGTACAAAGAAGTCAAAGACAATCAATTGCAAAAGCTCAGGAAGTAAAAACAGTATATTGAACTTTTTTTCTCGAATTAGGAGCCAGATTCCAATTTGTAGTTGGATACCTGGTTTAGAATTGGCCACTTTTGTAAGTTAACATCAACACTGACTTGGAGAGCAGAAGTTGGGAGGTCAATGGGCAGACCTTCCACATCTTTGACCTTGTGATTGGGATTTGAATCTCATGTCAACCAGTTGTATTGGGCCTAAGAGTCAAGTTTCCTTATTAAAAAAAGAAAAAAAAAAGAAAATCAAAATCAACATTGGCTTTACGCCTAGTATATGCAAGTAGCTAACTGTAAGACCCGCGATGCTCGTCCTATGGTGGACAAGGCCACGAGTGCCCTGACAGGCACCATGGCATGGTTGGTTATGTTCTTGGTGGACATGGGAAGGTTTTTCCCGGAGTCCAGGGCATGTAGGACATGCTCGGACTGGTTATGTCCGGGAGCGGGCACGAGTGCTCGGACACTCATGCCCGGCGCAGCGCAGTCATGGATGGTCCGTGAACGTTTTGCCCGGACAAAGTTGGATTTGTCCCGGATACTAAGGTTTCCCCAAGGTCCTAGGGTCATGACAGGGCTAAGGTGAGCATTGGTTTATGGGTTCATGCCCTAGGGTGGGTGTGAGATCCCAGTATGAAAGTTATGCATCTTTCATGTCTACTCCTGTCAAACCCACGAAACCTCATAAGACTCTTTAGGGGGTTGGTGTTTGAGGGCACCCAGGGGGAACCCCCTGGGCACCCTTGTCCGGACTCGACAAGAGAAGCTCCTGGGCATGGCAAGGCCACAGGGAGTCTCGGCCCATGGCATCGGATATCGGTGACCGCTGATCGGGCATGGCACCATGTCTCCAGGCATGTGTGCTCGGTCACAGCGTGGCTCAAAGCAGGTTACCAGGGCATGGTGAACGGTCACCCATGCCCGCGCCGGTGAAGCTGTACCTTCACTAGGGCACGGACCCAATGTGGGAGCTGGGCAAAGCCTTAACCGAGCTAAGGGCATAGCACAAGTAGCTAGGGCATAGCTCGGGAAGCTCAGGGCATAGTTCTCCCAGCTCGGGAGAGCTGGACAAGTCCTCGGTGAGCTGGGACGAATAGTCCCGGAGCTCAACTTAGCTGGACATGAGTGTCCAAGCTGGAAGGTCAATGGTGACCTTGGACACTAGCTGGGTGGTTATGAGTGCCCATGGAGCTGGGTGGTTGCCCAGGGCACGTGTCAAGCATGCAAGGACAGGCACCGGGCATGGACATATGTCCCCTACCACAAGTGGGCGGTTGCAAGTATATATGGGCGGTTACTGGGTAACCACCCCATGAAAGGGCACGAAGGGCGAACAAGTGCGTGTTTGCGCGGAGCAACGCGGGCAGTTATGCCCGGGCAGCGGGCAAACGTGCCCGGCAACGAAGAAACATGCCCGTTCACCAAGAAGGATGCCTGGGCGCGAAGAGACACGATGCCACGAACAGGTACGAGCAGTGGCGGGCGGTTATTGGCAGTCAAAGGGCGAAAAGACACGTCCCAAGTCAAGGGACATGCCCGGATGAAGAGACACAATAGTTCGCCTAGGCAAGGGGGCTGTCCTTGCCTATAAATAGGGCCCTTGGCCGGATGGCCAGGGCACGACAGCGAGTATAAGAGCATTGTAGCCCGTATAGACACTCTAGTCCCATGTCATACATGCCCTTTCCCCTCTCGGTGCATTGTTTGTGCCCGATTTTGTAATCTCGTGCCCGATATTAATAAAAAGTGTCCCGGTTGTATTCCTTTGTCTATTGTGTGTTGTTTATATTTGTTGTGTTGCTTTCGCAAATCGGTTAGAAGGCTTGTCAAGTGCCCGGCACTTGGCGCCGCACAGGCAAACCTCGATAGCGAAAATTTTGCCCTGTGACACTAACCATGATAGGGGAGACCAATAAGGTCAACGATAGATCCAACACAAAATATCATATCAGGCGGCCTGATATATCAGGTGGGCCGATATATGAGGCGGATAGTATCACTTTTTTCTTACCTGTACCACTCTAATACTAATGTTTGCTTACAAAGTACCACTTTTTGTTTGCCCAATACTCGTTTGATATATCAGGCAGCCTGATAAGAGAGTAACTATAGATCCAATTAATGTTGTATTCAATTTGTCATTACCATTCAATTTTAGTTTGTTTCCACACAAGGCCCTGTTTGGGATGGTTGCCAGTTGTCAGTTTTCAGTTTTTTTTGGAAACTCAAAACTAGTTTTTGGAAACCACTTGTTTTGGTTTTCAATTTTCTGTTGTCAGTTTTGAAAATTAAGTAGGGAACTGTAAGCACGAAAAAATCAGCTTTGAATTAAATTTCTACAAAGAGTTAAAAAATTTTCAAAACCAAAAACTGGCAACTGGCAACCACCCCGAACAGGGCCTTAGTTAAGTTATTGAACTAGTTTTTGACACATTATTTTTTGTTCAATTCAATTTTATTGCGCACATTTGGTCAAATTTTAGTTCAACACATATAGTTGACATGAACATTGCCTAAAATTCTCAATTTTGGCAAAAAAAATTGTTATGTGCCTTCGCGTAGGATCTAGTCACAGGTATTGACGTAGAAGAATATGTCGTACGACCTATAGTGAAACGAGAGGCAGACTCGTCCTTGACAGAGCACCTTCTAAGACTACTATTGGAGAATAATAGCTTGGCTTTTTATTTAATGCTGACAGCCACTCTTATACAGGCTGATGATAATGACAAGGAAAGAGATCCTCAAGATAGGATCAGAATAGTAATATCCTAGAGATAAGGAAACAAGATCCTTGACTACGGATCTCAATTATTCACTAAATAAATATCTAACTACTTGTGGAAATAAAATAAACTAGTGAATAACATCCTAATTAAGCTACATCTACTGCTGCTATGTGCCTCTTTTCTCTATTTTGCCCAATAAAAGCATCCACATCATCACTCCCCTCCTAGACTTTGAGCTTGTCCTCAAGCTCAAACTCTAGGTAAGATGTGGATGACACCCAGCCCACTGCATAAGGCTCAGGTAGGGTCTCCGATCAGATCTGGATCACTGAATGCAGCATCTGAAACCTTGATCGAGAATAATCTCTTACATTTGTCCCCGATTGAATATGACTCAATCACAGTTATGACACAACCCTTTAGCCCGCCGATCAACCATTTCAGCCCTTGTCAGCCTCTTAATAAGTGGTGTAGGAGCAGTTCTATTGTTGCTCACAATTGAGTTTGTAGTGTTTCCTTTCTTTCGCATTAGAGTTTTTATTGGTGAAAATAAGAGACCCGTTGCTGGTGGAATTGGAAGTTTGTTACACGCTATACGCTACTTTGTGGTAGCAGGAGTCCCTGTGAAACTTTCTGTTTGCGCTCTAATGCTCGAGCCATATTCATGGCAATTCCAAGGTTCCCAAGTTGTTGCATTTCAATATCAATCCGCAAACCTTCTACCAAACCAGCTGTAAAGATATCTACTTGCTAACGTGGTTTAAGATCAGAAGTTCTTGCCAATAAAGACTGGAATTGACGCTGATATTCTTAAATTGAACTAGTTTGTTTAAGGTTGGCAAGTTCCCCCAAAGCGTTGTTACTCATCAGTGGTCCAAATCTCACATGACAACATCCCTTAAAACGGCTCCATTCCAGTGTTGGCTCCTCCTTCTCCACTTGATCAAACCATAATTGTGCCTCACCCACCAGATCAAATGCGACTAAACCCACCTTGTCTCCCTCATTCGTCTTTTGGTTTGCGAAAAATTTCTCACATCGTTTCAGCCACCTTAGAGGATCGTCAGTGCCATCATAAATCGAAAATTCCATTTTGGAATACCGTGGCACCATGGAACCCTTGACTGCGATTTGTCCTCCGAACCTTCGGTATGGCCAGTGCTACCACTGTTCTCTCACCTAGGGGTGTAATCAAGCCGAGCCGAGCCCGAGCCAGGCCGGCTCGAAGCTCGGCTCGGTAAGATTTTTCTTTGCTCGGGCTCGGCTCGAAGCTCACCGAGCCGAAATTTATAAGGCTCGGGCTCGACTCGGTTTAGGCTCGAGTCGGCT
>BSSO01005684.1:0-12836 GCA_030267885.1 Mesembryanthemum crystallinum | reverse complement strand
ACTAACTACTGATCGTCTTCGACTCTTCGTCGACGATTCACTTTGCCGACTTCGTTCCTAACATAATAAAAATACATATAAAAAGCAAAAATCCATTATTTATTATGCAAAAATTCTAAGAGGTAATGATACCATGAATTGATGAGACAAATTTGACTGACCTTTCTTTACTATAGTCTTGCCGGCAGCTTTTCATAATTGGGAAGCAATTGAAGATTTTTAGAATGTTTTTAATGATGACGGCATTGATGTGATATGTGACATGTGACAAGTGCTTCTACTTATATTGCCACTGTAATTTTGTAAGGCTGTGCCATGTTTCTCATGAGCTGTGTTCTATTAGGTATATAGGGTTTGCTTTTTAATAAATGGCTAATGAAGCTAAAAAAAATTTGGGCCATGGGGTAGGTCATGGCCTACACTGGCCACCCCCTATTCCGCCCCTGCCCTTACAAGGAACCTTTGTTCCATCCCGATCGATTCATTATAACTTGCTTATTACCCACGACATCATGAATATTTTTAAGAAAACACAATCGCATGACGAATGGTTAGTAATGAAATTAAATATGGAAAAAGCTTGTGATAGGATTGAGTGGCATTTCCTCTTCAAAGTACTACTCCCTCCGTTCTCTAAAGAAGGTGACGTTTAGTTTTTCACAACTCACATAACCAAGCGTCACTTTGTTTGTAGAACGGAGGGAGTATTACGATTTAAATTTGACTCGTAGTGGGTAACTTGGATACAACAATACGTAACTATAATATGTTTATTCACTACTTATTAATGATTCTCCATTAGGGTAAATTGTTCCTAGTTGAGAAGTACAACAAGGTCAACCCTTATCACCAAATTTCTTTGAAAAATTTGATACCAATAATCCCAAAGCCATAAAACAAAAACTATCGCAAAACGAAAAATGCACACCAATAGTCAAAAGTTTATAGTTTTGTCACAATAATGGGATCCAACTAATGGAGTTAAAATTCTGTCTAAATATTGATGACGTGGCAAAAATACAATTTTTCAAAAAGTAAGTTTCACTATTTTATTGTCTCTCTCTTATTTTACTGCTTATTTTCCTTCTCCTCCTTCAGTTCATGGAGCTCTCTCTATTCCTCCCATTTTCATAGAACTGTTATCTAAACACTAGACTTGCTCTTGTCTGATCTCTGGGATTCAAACAACCTTCAACCCTCACATCTGATTTGGGTTTTGTACGAATCAAACATTGAACGCCATTTGGGTTGATTTAGTTTGGCGGTGATGTTCTTTACTACTTTGCTGCTCATTTTCTCCAACACTTGTCCTGACTTGTCCCACTTTCCTCCATCCTCAATCAATGACTTCCCCTCCTTTCGGTATATAAATTAAAAGCGAAAAAATTGAACCATGGACTTAACCGACGAGAACTTGTCGTCGTAAGGCACAAACAAGGTGCGTTAAGCACCTCCTCGACCGGCGCATACAACTTTCATCTCTTTGCCAATTAATTTGTTGACTCAAAATAATATATAAACCATCAATTTCTTACCCTTTCTCATCTCTCCCCTGTTTTTTTTTTTTCAGCTAAGTTGAGAATACATAGCATTTTAAGAAATAGGGCAAATTGGAACTGAGTTTGGGTTTGTTGAATTAAAGTGACTAGTTTTGATGCACACGCAATGCGTGTGGTTGAATTATTATATTCATCGAATTGAAAACAAAGTAGCTAACGAGTGCTTATAAGCCTGACTTTTTAGTTTCCAAATTCCCTATCAAAATAACATTTGAATCACGAAATATAAGGTGTTATATAAATGGCATACTGAAAATTGAAAAAATAAACCTTGAAGCAATGGTGGGAATATCTTCTACTTGCTACTCAAAACTTCATCACTTGCAAATCTCTAAGACAAAGTAAATAATTGGCAAAGGAATAAAATTATCAAATAGAAATAAGCATTACACAGAGTATATGCATCAGAAAGACTAACAAATATATGCATAAGAAAGCCTAACAAATATATGGTGTTTAGAAAAACCGAAAACCAAAATTGTCGTACTTTTTTTACATAGGGAGATTTGGTATTTGATTTGTGTATAAAATGGAGGAGAGTTACTACCCCATAAATAGAACAAAAAACAAACTGCCATTAAGCAGAGAAAAAGAGGGGTTGTGGGTGGGGCGGGGGTACTGTTTTTTTTTCTTTATTTGTATTTTTATTTTATTTTTCCGTTTTCTAATGCATGGGAAGATAAGAGGGGCGGTTATAATGGGTGAAGGGCTAAAGGCTATTGGCAAAGTTACACATATATCCTTAACATTTCAATCAACTTGTGAGTAACAGTAAGAGTGTTTTTGTCCAGTGATATTTAGACAACCAAAACACCCTTCTAGCTTTATATATTACATAAATTTTGCTTCATTCAAATAAAATTCTTATCTGGCCATTTCTTGAAGATGGCAATTGCATCTAAGTTTGTACTTTTATTATGGTTTTTTGAAATAGGAATGTGATTATTGATTATTTGCACGGCACCCATGCATGGGTTACTAGTGGAAGAAGAACACTACTTTCTTGCCGCCATCAAGGCCGGTGGTTGTGTAAGAGCTGAAGTATTGTAGGCAGGGTCTTAAGTGGGAGAAGAGAGAGGAGGTTAAAGAGGGGAGATTAATAAGCTATTTTGAAGAAAAAGAAAAATTTTGTTTAATCACTGCCACGTCAGCAACGTGCTAACGGACTTTGACAATGTTTGGGACGGGACTATTAGTGTGACAAAAGTGCAAAAGTTTGATTATTATTGTAGATTTCTCATTTTGGGATTATTTTCATTTTGACGCTCAAACTTGGGATTATTGGTGTCAAATTTTCCTATTTGTATGCACTTTGTATGGAAATTCTTTTTCAACGATTATACTGCAACCAAACCAAAAACAAGAATCCAAAATCAAATTAAGTCCTAAGAGACCTCATTTTCCCTGGTTTGTTCTTTGTTGATGATATTGTGATTTTCTACAAGGCTAATCGACAGGCTTGTATACTTTCAAACATATTGTAGACCAATTTTGTGCTCAATCTGGCTAATTAATCATTTAAAAAAAAAATTATTGATATTCTCTAAGAAAACACCTAACAATCACAAACAATTTATGAACCCTTTCTTAGACATACCTCATAAATGAGGAATCGGAAAGTATTTGGAATGTACAAAAATGGATAGTCAAATAGGAAAAGCCACTTTTGCAAGTATTATTGAGAATACACAATCAAGATTAGACCCTTAGAAAGCATCTAATGTGTCAAAAGTTGGAAGTGTTATCATTGAATCAAGTTTACAAGCATTACCGTCTCGTATCATGCAAAAGTTTAAGATACCTAGTAGTACCGAAAGATCTTGATAAACTTAATAGGAACTTATTTTGAAACAATGGGAAACACAAAAGGCGTATCTTTAATTGCTTGGGATGAAATATGTCAATCGGAAATAGTAGGAGGATTGGGACTGAGAAAAACAGATGTGCTTTTTTTAGCAAAATTAAGATGTAAAATTGTCACTAATAATAATTTTTGTGGGAGAATTTGTTTTAAATAATACAAACTATCTGGGTGTGCAAAAAATAACCTCAACTTCACTAGTGGTGCATAATAATCTAAACTATCACTTTGATTGCAATGAATGCACCAGCCTTGACGATGTTAGTCCGGCTAGTTATTTAATTTGATAGTCCCTAAGTTTAACTCTCAACAAAGGGATAACCATTGAATCAATGTTACCAATTCCATTCATCATGAGAATTTTGATACGAAAAGGCTAATATTGTCAATACTGGTGCACACGTTGCAACCAAAGTGATAGTTCAAATTATTACACACAAATAGTAAAGTATGGATTACTTTCTACAACCCGAACATAGTTTGGATTATTTAAAGGCTAAAATGCATAAAAACCCTCAAAGTTTAGGGTCTTCTACACAATAACCCCTGCAGTTCTAAAACTAATAAATCTACCCCTATAATTATAAACGAACTCATTGTTGCCCTTTGGTTAACAGTGCCGTTGTTGGAAATGAAATCAGCTTCTTCTTTCCGTCACTCTCTTTCTCTAACTCTCTTTCTCTCACCTTCACAAAACCCATTTTGCCACTGACATACCTTTCTTTCTCTCAGCTCACTCCCACAAATTTTTGTGTGCCAATGAAAATTAGCATCACCACCATCTCACCCTTTTGGTCTATGCTTGGGTCTTTATCTCCATGCTTGGCCCTCTGCCGCAGTTGATCAACTGTGTCATCCCTTAGTGCTCATCTATGGAGCTGCTCTTCGAGATATCGTCTCATACAACTCGGTAATTTTCGGACACAAACAACAATGGATACCAGGATGAGCTTTGACTTGTATTCCCAAATTGTCACTCAAGGTAGGAGAGAGAAAGCCCATTATCTTTATCCCTGAGCATCTGTAGTGATTCAAATGTTTACTTTGAAGTATTCTGATTCCCCATTTTGATTATGAGATTCCTATTTTGATGAGTAATTGAGAGTTCTTTTTATTAAATTAAAAAAATCCAAAGCCTTAGTTGAGTTGGTGTATATGGGATCTAAACTTGCATCTTCGTTATGTAATTTTCAGATTCATATCACTAAACGTGAAGCTTTCCAATTTCGTGAAAATAATGGAGCTGTGGAGTTGGGTGCATGCTAGTAGAATGTACAAATTATAGAGATACTTGACATCATGATATTTCTTCCATCAATTTTGGCCAAAGGTGAGACATGGTTTTGCTCATGTTATGCATGCATCTGAAGTCTATGAAGTATAATCTGTAGGTTTCAAAATTCATTCACTAGCATCTTCAATTGTGATTATGCTATATTAGATTGCAATTATAGCTTAAATGTAACCTGCTTCAACCTTCAACATGTTAACAGGAGTACAACAAAAACAATTCAATCTATGTCTAGATAATACTTCCATTCTAACATTTATTTTGTCCATGAAGTAGTACTATTTTGAAGATAAACTTTGTCCATAAAATGCAGTTTGAAAAGAATAATCTATTTGACATGCATCCCATAGATTATTAACACTTGTCTGGATTGTGAAACCAAAATGTAGGAACATTCAAAAAAGCAAGCTATTCTCTTCTCCATTGAGATCCATTTATAAAACAAGCTATTCTCTACTCCATTGAGATCCAAGTACTTGAGAATTTGTTTTCCTTGCATGGTCCTAAACACTAAGCTGTATAAAGTGTAAGGGAAAAGAACTCTTGACCATAGATCATTAATAGGCTTAAGCAATAACCCACTATAGAGGTAGTTTAAAAAAAATTAAAAAAAATTAAAAAAAAAAAAAACAGAACCTGTATTGATTGGCTTGTGATAAAATACCTTCCACCTGAATCAATGAAAGAAGATCTTGGGCCTATTTGAGTACTGATTAGAGATGGTCTTTGTGTTGCACCCGAGTCGAAAGTTGGCTTCAATAGAATTCATAGATAGTTAAGAGCTATATAAACATGAAATTGAGCTAAATCACTCACCTAAAAATACAATTTGTACCCCTTATAGTTTAAGGAGAAAAATGATACCTCGATTAGTCTGTTTGAGACATCACGGGAAGATGTACCGGTTGGCCTCATCTGTTAAATTCAGATTAGAAATGGAAGATGAAATTATCAAACAAACACAAGAAAATAAGTATAAGATTGAGTGTTCTTACTCTTGCAACTCTTTGACAACCATTTGGATATGTGTATATCCCAACCCCTCCTTGATGCATTGGTACATTAGAGTTTTGAGATTCATTTTGGATTGTACTCAAATTCAAGTTGGTTTCATAAGAATGAGGCTCGACATAGTTGGAATCAATGCAAGAACTCCTTATTTGTCTTCTTTTGTTTGAATTGTTTGTACTCTTATTCACCTAAATCAATTAATGCATCCATAGTCAGCTCCACGAACAATATCACAAAAAGTAGTCTTATTATGACATAAAATAAGATGAAAATAAGTCTTACCCTTGTTCTTTGATTGTTGTCTTCCCCACTGACTTCCTTGTATGCGTCTTTCTATACTGGATGTTTCCTTGGCTGACCTTGCTTCCTTGGTGGTGATTTAGATGTGCTAACTTGAGCTTCAAAACCACCAGCTCTCCTAGGATCACAACCTCTTTTATTGTGCCTCTTTCCAACACATTTGGTACAAGTACTTGTTCCCTTTCTAGGATGTTATTGTGCCCCTTTCATCCACATTTGGTACAAGTACTTGTTCCCTTCCTAGGATGTTTGTGAGGATTAGATGGCTCATCATTAGCTTTATTTCTAGCTTTCTTTGGTCTGCCTGCAGGTGCTTTGTCATTACTTGGAGGCAAAAGTGGTTTCTTGATAGATATAGGCCATTGCAAGATGCCCTTTATGGGTTCAATTATTGGACTATACGCTCTCATATATGTTTCTACCTTGTAACAGTTATCCACATAGTCTTCAACTCGGTATTTGCTCCATAGAATGCAGCTTAAAGCATGAATACACGGAATGCCAGATAAATCCCACTAGGTACATAAGCACATCCTATTCCCTAAATCCACTGTATATTGTTCTTCAACAGATACGCTAACTTGGAAACGCAACCTCCCAGACAAAATTGGTGTGCAATGAACTGTTTTTAATTTCAAGTGCTCTAGTTTCTTTTGAATCTTCGGACATATTATGCCTCGGTATCCTTCCATCCAATCTCTCTTTATTTGCATCATCTTCATTAACATAGTCCTGATTGTCTCAAGCATAGTTAATATTGGTTTGTCTCTAGCTTTCAAAAATATAGCTACTGAATGCCTCATTGATGTTATTAGTGTTCCTGTCCACCTTTGTGATCTTCTGGAAATGAGACTTTGTCCACTGACTTGGAGGCTTATTTTCTAGCCAACTCCATGCTTTATCATCAACATCCTTCATCTTTCCCATCACAATTTTCCAACTAGAAACAGTTGTGGCTTGTGCAGCCTCCCATAAGAGGTCTTTTAATAACTTTCCTTTATGGACTTGGTTAAAATTGGCATAGAGATGCCTAGCACAATGTCTTATCTCTGCATTTGGTACTATATCTTCCAAAGCTTGCAACAAACCCTTGAACAATAAAAGTAATAAAAAAACAAGGTCATCATAAGTAAAAGAAAGAAAAAAGTCATAGAAAAAACACAAGAGGGAAATCATATGAAAAAAAAGTTATAATACCTTTTGTTTGTCAGACATGAATGTCCATCCTCCTTGATTGCAAATGCGAAGATCTTCTACTAGTATCTCAAGAAACCAAGTCCATGTCTCTCTAGACTCATTTTCAACAATTGCATAAGCAATCGGATACATTTGATCGTTGGCATCTATCCCAACGGCTGAAATTAGCATCCCACCAAAATGTGTCTTCAAAAAAGAACCATCCAATCCCACCCATCTCCTACAACCAGAAGTGAATCCTTGTTTCAAATCACCCAAGCAAACATAAATTCTTTGAAATCTTTCAGTACCATCTTCATTGGAAGCATGCTTAATCTTGATTGTTGTTCCCGGATTAGTGGCCTGCAACTCTTCAACATAATTCCACAACTTTTCATATTGTTACTTGTATGTTCCTTCAATCATATCCAAAGCCAATGTTCTAGCTCTACAACATTTCGTCAAAGACACATTAACATTTAATTGGTTCAACACCTCACTTTGTATTGCAATTTGTGGCCATCTTGGATCCACTTTAAACCTGTCTAAAAAATGAATGGCAATATATTCTGCAGTAACTAACTTGTTCTCAAATTCTCTACCACATGTATGGCTTTGGACAAGATTTCTAATAAATGCAGAACAAGTATTAGGATCCCACCTGCCATATAATAACCATTCACAACCCTCTTTGCAGACAGCCCTTAATCGAATTCTATCACTCATAACAAAACGAATTCCAACTCCATTATTTATACTGTACTTAGTAACAGCATTCCTTAGTTCAGCAACACTACTAAACTCTTGGCCAAGACAAAATTGAGGATTATTACCATCGATTTCAGGAACACATCTCTGATTTTCAGCCTCATCTCCACTTGTTTCGGGGTTATCAAATCTTCACTTAGTGCATACTCAGAATGCATCTCATCTCCAACATAAAAAATCCAATTCTTTTCCCAGTCAGCATGCTGAGCCGTACTTTCTATACCTTCCCCCTCATCAGCTTCAAGATCAATATAAGCATGATACAATTCCATATCTTCATCTTTATCATCATCGCCAAATTCATTATCACTATCCCCTTCCCTCCATTCATGATTAGAAGTATCTGTAGCTTCATAATCATTATTTGCATTGGCATGTTCATTACTTTGCAACTCGTGAAAATGTGGGTTATCAATTACACCGCATGAAGTAGATGTGACCACAGTTGATGGTGATGGTATAATGACATGACTAGGAGTAGCATGAGCTGAATTGTTCATGTTGATTTGAAATATAGGTTGCTCCTCGAAGAAAACATCAATCTTTCTTACAACAGGAATATAATTAGTTATAGATAGAACATCCATGTCATTTTGCAACACTATTAATCCATCATCTGTTCTTTTACGTGGAACGCAAAACCAGTAGGCTATAAAGTCATGATTGAGTCCTAAAACTTCTGCCATATCTTGCAATTCCAGTAAAGACAACAAGTCACGTTCGATAAAATCCCCAATGATCAAGTTTACCATCTATATACTACTTAGGTGGGCCATCAATGAAACGTCCTCCATGATGAACCGCTATGGTGAAATACTCCGAATATGAATCTGTCAAAAAGAGAAAAAAAAAAAAAAAACAATAAGTACATGATAATCAACTCAATCATGGAGTGATTGGCTATCCAGCTAAATCTCTAGTCTACATAGTTAAAGTTGGCAAGAATTGCAAAATTATTCAGTTATTTTGTGATTGGTTACCATCTGCTTTTCTTTTTAGTTGTAGAGCTTAAAAACTAAATGTTCGTGTCTACAATTTTGGAATTTTACATTGTCGATTTCTCTTACACTGAAGGCAATAGTTTCTTCCATGTGTCGTTCCTTGTTCATTTACATGTTTCTGTTAGGGCAAAGAGTCGACAACTGACACAGGTTACAACAAAAATCTGTGGCAGTTGATCAAAAAATTGTATCTCATCCAAATTTACCTATCAAAACAAGTTTTGCACTAATCTAACCTTTTCTCTTTGTTGAGTGACAGGAGACAAGAATTTCATCTTGATATCATATGGATTGCAATACTGCGGAAGAAACAACAAAAAGGAAGGGAAATAAGATAAAAGAAGGGTTCTTTGTTTACACATACCATAGATGGGTTCCTCAGTCCTTCTTATTCTGTGCTTCCCAACCATTTTCTCATCAATGTAAACAAGAATTACTTCAGCATATTAGGGTTCACTCTCATAGCTTGTTTTACCTTCTTATGCTCTGATGTTTCAATTATAAGAAGGAAAACCTTCTTACCCCATAGTTTAATTTCTTTAAAAAAAGAAAAAAGGAAAAAAGAAGTGATAAGTCACACGTTATATTTAACGGCACTATTAACCAAAGGGCAACAATGAGTTCGTTTATAATTATAGGATAGATTTATTCGTTTTAGAACTGCAGGGGTTATTGTGTAGAAGAACCTAAACTTTGAGGGTTTTTATGCATTTTAGCCTTATTTAAAATAAAAGTTTTCCTATTTTGTGGGTTAATGCTATCAGAATTAGATACCATAAAAGCATAGTTATTTTCAAGTTAGGCTAAATTTCATTATTCATGGATTTGGAAACGAACAGTACAGGAAAGAGAAATATTAGAAAAAGTTATTCATTGAATTGTTGGTGGTGCACACAATATATCGTTTCGGCAAGATAATTGGATATTTGATGATAATCTCGTATATCTTTTCCGACTGGATGCTAACTTTCTAATAGATATCAAAGTTAGTGATTTTATTACTGGAACAGTCATAGCTTGGGCTGCAGAACACTTCTGCAACATGTGCCAACTAATATAGTTGAACATATTAATCGCCCGTTTGAATAGCTAATTTCAATTAAAATCGAGGTTTTGGACCAAATCCATTGTTTGGGTACATGTTTGGATTTAGAATTGGAATTGAATCATAAACTTCCGCAATTTATTCAAGCATAAAATACAAAATTTTAAATACCAACATTAGACCTCTCATTTGAAACTCTAGCTCAAGGCCAAAACCTTCAAAAATAATCTCAACTTTTTTTTTTTTTTTTTTTTTTTGTCTCTTCACACATCTCGCTGTTGCTGGCTTTCTCAAAATTTCACTCGTATCTCTTAGTCTTCACTCCTCTTTTGATGCTCCTTCATAAACCTCCATTGAAGTTCCTCATCGACCTCTATTAAAACTCATCCTACAAGAAAAATTTAAAGCGATGGGTAAAGATCATATTGGTAAATTCTTTTAATATCGATTTTTCTCTCTCTCTCGGTCATGAGAAGTGATTGAGCGCCATGGCAAAGGGGAAGAAAAATCAAAAGAAGAAGCAATCTGCAACTGGGAACAAACAATCCAAGGGGAAATCTGGATCGCACTCTGCACAAGCTCTTG
This sequence comes from Mesembryanthemum crystallinum, assembly GCA_030267885.1. NCBI lineage: Eukaryota > Viridiplantae > Streptophyta > Magnoliopsida > Caryophyllales > Aizoaceae > Mesembryanthemum > Mesembryanthemum crystallinum. The sequence continues at coordinate 2,239 of BSSO01005684.1, read as the reverse complement.
ATCAAGATGTTAATCAAGGGCAATCGAGGCCGAAAGCTCCTATAACGGCGGATGCTCGTAAGATTAGGTCGGTTCTTAACGTGCAAGGGGTTGCGCCTCTTGACCTGGAGATGGACTTAGGTGGTGATGGGGATCTCATAATCTCTCCAGAGAAGGCCATGTTTGAAGCTAGACGAATTGCAAGTGGTGGCTCTGCAAAGAAATCTCATTCCTCATGGGCTAACGAGGTTGGACAAACTGAGAAGGAGGCTGATAAGCAACAAAACTGGTCTGAGGTAGCTGGTAAACCAAACCCCCCCTTTAAATTTGTCAATCTGCATACACTAGACAGTCATGTTAGTGCACCGAGTTGTGTGAAAATTGATTTTGAGGATGTTCGACCTGAGATAGAATTTTGGTCCAGTTCTATTGTCTGCTATGTTCTGGGGTCTAACCCTCCTTTTTCTGTAATGGAAAGATACCTTAAAAGAATATAGGGTCATTGGGGTATTGATAAAATTGCTATGATGGCTAAAGGAGTTTTTATAGTCAGATTTGCTAAGCCTGAAAATCGGGATAAAGTTCTAGAGAATGGTTTCCTGACATTTGACAAGAAACCCTTCATTGTGAAACCATGGAGGCCTGAAATGGATGTAAGGAAGGAAAGTATCAAGACTGTCCCCATTTGGATTCAACTTCACAACCTTGACTTGAAATATTGGGGGTGTAATGCACTCAATAAAATTGCCAGTCTAGTAGGTAAGCCTATTAGAAGTGATGCTGCAACATCAAGCAAGTCTATGTTAAGCTATGCCAGATTAATGGTTGAAGTGGAACTTAACCAACACTTTCCCGATGTTATCTCGTTTCAGAATGAGAACAATGAGATGGTGTACCAAACTGTTACCTATGAATGGAAGCCTATATTGTGTAATAGCTGCAAGAACTATGGGCATAATGAGGAAAATTGCAAGAAGAAGCAGGATGTTAAGAAGATTTGGGTCCCAAAACATACAGTTCCAGTCAGAAAGCAGCTCCAAGTAGATGCTAATGGGTTTCAAATGGTCATTGGCAAAAGGAAACATACTGCTGAACAGCAAGTAGATCACCAAGCTCCTATCTCTACAACCAACCCATTTGAAGCTCTGAATGAGGAAGAACATGCTGCTGGGGATTGTATACCTATATTACCTTCCCTGGGTAATATAGAAGGAAATATCTCTGTTTCAGGGGATACTTTAAATGGATAGTGTTGGTATGTGGAATGTCAGAGGAATAAACAAGCCTACTAAACATGCTGATGTGAAGTGGCTGCTGAATAAAACTAAAGTGGGTCTTTGTGGTTTATTAGAAACTAAGGTTAAGCAACATAATGTTTCTTTGGTTCATCAGAGTATCTGTGAAAGCTGGAGTATTGCTACCAATAATGCTCATTGTGTTAATGGTCGAGTCTGGATCATTTGGAAGCCCCATTTGTTTGATGTCAATATTTTGATGACTTCTGCTCAATTCATTCATTGCAGCATAACTCACAAAGGTACCCAGAAGCTATTTCTATTTACTTGTGTTTATGCCTTTAATGATGCTAAGGGGAGACTAGATTTGTGGAGGAATTTGAAGAATCTTAGTGCTGGAATTCAAGACCCTTGGCTTGTTGCTGGTGATTTTAATTGCCTCTTAGATTTTGGTGAAAGATTAGGATCTCTAGTAACTTTAGCTGAGCTTAATGACTTCAGAAACTGTTTGTCTTCTTGTGATTTATTTGAAATGAAATCTACTGGCTCCTTCTTCACTTGGTGTAATAAGCAACAGGGGGGAGATAGGGTTTATAACAGATTGGATAGATGCCTTGTAAATAGTGAATGGCTTGATGATTTTCCTACAGTAGCAGTTCATTATCATCCAGAGGGCACTTTTGATCATTGTCCAGGAATTATCTCTTTTAATCGAGCCCATGTTCATGGCAAGTCATTCAAGTACTTTAACATGTGGAGCACTAGTAGTTCTTTCCTAGACACAGTCTCTAATGTCTGGCAATCTGTAACTCCTGGTGGTCCCATGTTCATTGTTATCTCCAAGTTGAAGAAACTAAAACCTCTCTTAAAGAAGCTTAACAAGGAGGAATTTGTTGATATAGATGTGAAGGCAGCAGCTGCTATGCAGGAACTAACAGCTTGCCAAAATAAATTGCTAAATGATCCTGCTAATGTGGTTCTTGCTCAAGAGGAAAAAGCACTTACTAAGAAGTATGAATCATTCA